>BHFT01005054.1:0-21909 GCA_004320025.1 Laticauda laticaudata
CAGTTCAACACCTACTCCAAGGTCATCTTCTATTTGTTGTTCTATTTGTTGTTCCACAGTAATTGAGCAACCACTCTTTCTTCTCACCTGTACACGTCTTTTACAGAGTTATTATTTGCAGCATCTATATGAAGAGGAATTTCATCAGAATTCTCAGAAAGAACATTAATAAGATCCGCAACCGGGATAGCAAATTCTATGGGAGGTTTTGCAGCTTTATATGTGACTTCTAAAAGAACCTTCAGGTTGTCTAATCTTTTAATGATGTTCTCTTGTTCTAGCTCTGGCAAAGTACAAAAAGAATTAATCAGGCTTGACTCCAGTATCTCAGTACACTGCTGGATAAGAGATTGATTTTTCAAGTTGCCACTTCTCAAGGGTGCTGGAGAGAGTTAACAGAGTTAACATCTATTTTTGCATTTGGCATCAAAAAAAATTGCCTCCCCAGGCACCAGTTTTTCTGACCGCGGCATCACACATTTTAGAGTTAACAGCTTTAAAATCATTGCAATTAGGCTTGCGGAAAGCATCACTCTTCTTGCCAAAATGAGTTATTAAAGGACTCATACCCTCCTCAGTAAACACGCAAGTAGGAAAAATTCCAAATTCACAGAGGAAGGAATTCATTTTAAACAGTATACTGGCTATAGTGGGTTGTTTAAAAGTCAACAAAATACTTTTAAAAGCCCCTCTGGAGGGAAGCCTTTCCACCCTCTGCAAATCCACCAGCTGCCTTTCACAGTGAAGAAGCTGGCTAAGGGAAAGTATAACCGCATTTTGAAATCCCCACTTCCCTTTATTCATTTGGTTATTTAAAATTTATAAGGTAATGTGATGCCACTGTAGATAACAGTTAAAACTTGTGTGCTTTTTATCCAAGAATTCTTGGGAGAGAGAACCTTGCTTAGCATGCACCTCTAGGTGAGGGAGTAGATCACATGACACATTTTTTATACTTTTAGTGAAACCCAAGTTAGCGTCCACCTTTGGATCAGCAAACTTAACAGTTAACTCTTTTAATGAGTCTACTTTATTGTTGACCTCAGTTAAAAGCTCAAAAGTAGTCAGCACTGACTATGCCGTCAACATGCATTGCCTAGATATAAAATCAAAAAAGTTTTTATTTTGTAATTCCCCATACTCTTGTTGCAACAAACCCTCAGCGGCAACACCATCAGTTGATGTTTGAAAGAGGGAAGACTCCCCTGGTAAAGAAGCAGAAACGTCTGGAAGCTGTGAGCTATCTACCTCAGCTTGTAAGTCCCATTCCAGTGGATTCTATCTGTTAGAAACACTAATAAGTCTAGAATTTTATAAAATCAAAAAGGAGGAAAAGAATAGATAAAAGAAGAGAAAAAACCAGTCCAGATTCAAAATATAAGATCATGCGTAGAAAATCCAGCAATGAGAAAAAAAAATACTTTGACATTCCTGTTTAAAATCACAGCTTAGTCACTTCTGTCAAAACTTTTACAGATTCTTTCTTTTCCTTAGGGTGTCCTTTCAAATCTTAGAATAAAGAAAAAATCCNGTCACTTCTGTCAAAACTTTTACAGATTCTTTCTTTTCCTTAGGGTGTCCTTTCAAATCTTAGAATAAAGAAAAAATCCTCACCAAACCGGCACACTCTCTCTTTCCATTCTCTTTCGTTTGGAGCTGTCCCAACTTCAGCAGCTTGAATGACTGCCTCTTTGTTGCTGGCAAAAAGAGCTTCTCCTGGATCTACCAGGGACTTTGCAGTATCCCTGAGATTGACAGGATGTGCTCTTTACTTTCACCATTTCTTCGGGACGGTTTAGATCCGATTGGACCGTCCAGGAGCAAAGATATTGGCACCGAACTCAGACTTCCAAGATAGCATGCTGTATTGTTGTGACACCAGCTCTGCTCTCCTATTATAATATTCTAGGCTAGAGACTCCCTTTTAGCTATTTTTTAAAATATCTTTTTTTTTTAAATTAATTCTTATTATATTTTGCTTGGAAAAGGAGGGGGAAAGTGAAAGCCAAAGAAACTTTGCAACACTGCCAACTGGAGGCTAGGAAATACCCTATTTCTCTTTTGACCAGACAAAGCTAAGAACTGAGACTTCTTTTCAAGGACATTGCTATTTGATAAGATAGAGGGAAGACCATGGGAAAGTATTATTATAGGTGCTCTTCTTATCAACAGCTGGAGTCTGGTGTTGAAGCTAATAGGAAAAGAAAAGGTGATAAGTCTCTAGAGAAGAGAGTTATAACAAGAGCCTTGGATAATTAAACAAAGTGCAGTGTGCTCTTTTTATTTTTTCTAAGCTGCGCTACCCCTCCCTCATCAGTTTAATAGCCCATGTCAACTGCACCACACGGATGGAAAGAGGATGTAAATGGAGAGAAAACACTTGCCATCGCGTGTCGGCTTAACACGATGCATCCTTCGTGTACTCACTGCGTCCCGTTTTCTTCCTCCTCATCTTCCAGATCCGATCAACTGAGGTCGCATCTGCTCAAAAAGTTTTGAGCTGCTCAAAACTTTTTGAGCGGAAAATGTATCCAACGCAATCCATTCATGCATCGCAACAGCTACGGAGGAAAATCCGTTTTCTGCATTCCATGGTCATCCCTGGTTTCGCGTCCCCGTAATCTGCGCAGGACCTGCCGCATGGATCCGCGCAAGACTCGCATCCGCGAATTCCAGTGGAAATGGACAAGGAGAGTGGAGAATGCCGAACAGACGCAGCAGTGTTAGCTTGAGCACAACGGAGAAAGGGATGAAGCAGATGCAGCTTGCCATAGAAACATTTTAAACTGAAAAAACGTTCCAGAGGCGGTACCCTATCTCGGATATTAAGGATGCTAGAGGATACCTAGAGGCCATGCAAAAGACACAGGTAGGAGAAACCTATACTTGCTATAAAAAAGGGGAGCAACTCACCTGGATCTCACGTTAAAGACAGCGCCCTGCTGTGCTAGACATCTGCAGCCTTCATTTGGCTGCTTGCTCTTCTACAGCAGTCCTAGTCATGTCCGACCATTTGGACTCCAGTAACACAGTCCTTTGGGTTAGTCCACAATTCGTTTCTGCAACAGTGCAAGCCCATCTACAGGCTTCTTCAACCTTGTTCTATAATGATAGAAAAGGAGGACGCCAAGTAAGCATCTGGTCCGAAGATGGAATCAGGAGAGAGCGAGTATGGACTGTCAACAACAAGCTGATGGGGAGCTGAGGAAACGAAAGACCCTCCATGCATTTCCAAGAACTCATATGAGGATGTCTCCAGCCTATGTTTTGACCAAGTTGATGGAAGAGCTGACACCCAGGAATTGCACCAAGAGAGCAACCAACTCCGGCCCAGGCCTGCGACCCTGGGCTGGCAAGCAGTGGCCAACTGACCTGCATCACCTGGCCCTCAGGAGCATGCAGTAGTGCGGAGGTGTGCCCACACAACACCATCAGATTGAATTTGTATTTTTTTTGTATTTTTCTGGTCAGAGTCATAGTGGTAAAGGCCATCACTCGAAGGAATAACCGTGCAGGAGCTCCGTTCCAGTGGGCCCCCACTGAAGAAGGCTGGCAGAAAGTTGCCAGAGCAGTTCGGCTCCTCAGAAGTGGAACTTCCCCACCGTTCGGGAAAGCCGATCGGATGGGAAAGCACGTTTAGCCTTGCAAATCTCCAGCCTCTAGTACGGGGGCCACTTATTTCAACTTACAGGGCTTCCTTCAGCATCACTCCTCACTCACATGGTCGATGCTGATTACAAGTTCATGGTACATCGATGCTTCAGGCAACGCTCATCTTCGGATGCCCAGTATTACAAACGCCAGGTCCACCCAAGGAGGGGCTGTAATGCAAACCTCATCATGAGCTTCCCAGTCCAGACCCCCTTTGCCCAACGACAACGCAAAAGTGCCCTACTTATCGTGGGGTATACCGCCTTCTCCCTTCGAACCTACCTTTGAAGCCCGTAGGACTTTCCAGACTCCTCACCCGTGAAGAGCAGGGATCTTCAACTACAGGCTGTCCAGGGGCATAGGTGTGGGTGGTGGAGAATGCCTTTTCGCATCCTGGCCACAGATGTCCATGGTACGTTCTTCACACATACAGCAATCACCCAGAGACCCGTTGAGGAGGATCGTGGACAGCTTGCTGCATCCTGCACAATCTCATGGCGCACCGCTACCCAGGTCTTGCAGAACCAGGCTTGTGGACTTCCAACAACGGCAATGGGGACATGGAAGCCTGGGTGAATTGGAGGCAAGGGCAAAACCTGATCGACATCAGATAGTGCAAGGCCCCAGCCAGAGCCTCACGTGAAGGGAAGAACCCAGCAGCGCAAACCTCCTGAAACACTGGTGCAACTCCCCAGCTGAGCAGTGACAGTGGCAAGATAGGATGATGAGATCATAATGGATGCTTCCTCAGCCTGATCTCATCACCATCTTGATGAGGATTGGCCCACTGTATGTTGGGTGGCTACAATGAACAGGCGTTATATAAAGAGTTGTGTTTATGTTGACATGTGTGGATCCATGCCTACATTCTTACTTGATAATTGATGGGGCCATAGGTGTGGCACTGGGAGGGTGACCATCAGAGTCCACTATGCTCGTACTGGGAGGTTTACCTCCACCTCACAGCCTATCTTAACCCATCCCCAAAGGCTAATCCTCTGCACCATGCCCACTGGCTATCTTAAACCCATTCCAAAGTACCCTGGCTCATCCCACCTGCTAACTTACCAATGCCCACAACCATGCAAAGGAGCTAAAACCATTTTTCTAAAAGTTCCACCAAGCCCCCTTTACTTACACAGGAAATAAATGAAGCAAGTGGAGGAAGCAAAGATAATCTTTATTAATACCAAGCTGGTAAAAGAAAAAATGACCCCAAAGTCCAGTGTCCAAATAAATCTACATGAGTAGCCACCCCAGTCTCTGTCACTCCTTCTCATGGTCGCTCAGAGTGTGCCCAGTCTCAGGGGTGAAGGGTCCAGGTTGCGGTGGACGGTGGCTCTGCTGAGACTGCGAGATACTGAAGCGCCACTGGCGGTTCCTGGCCCTGAGAGGACAACAGGGGACGAGTCATCACACCGTACTGTGTCTCGAGGAAGCTCTTTAAACAGAACAAGAGCTGGCTCAGGCCCCGTTGATGTTGACGAGCTCCTTCCATAACCATGCCATGAGCGCCATGTTAATGGTGTCAGCCCCAATACCGACAACAGATGTACTGAGGCTGGGCTTGGCTGATGGGGTGGCCAGGAAGGAGCAGTGTAGTGCGGGCGTCTGGTCTTGCAGAGCTGAGTGAGGTAACTGGCGTGTATAAAGAAATAAGGCATCGGTGACATGGGTGGCATCGGTGGTGTCGGTGGCAGCAGTCTGGCGTGGTTGCATCATGGTGGCATCCCAGTGGCCCCGGCGGAACCGGCTGGCCAATGGTGGCCGTCCGATTTGAACCTGTGCCTGGACTGGGGAAGGGCTGCTCGCCTGTGCTGCTCGGACCTTCATGGTAGCCGTCTTATCCCTGGGTAGGCTGAGGGCTGTGAAGCCTTGGGAATCCGGCGAGGCCATTACCTGGGGTGGAGGAGCCGACCTGGACTGGGGGGAGCAGGTTCATCTGGATCTGAGAGGTGGAAGCGATCGGTGCATCTGTCCCTTCACCACCTGGTACTGGAGTCTGCATGTCCAATGAGGGTTCTGGTTCACATAGGTGAGGAGAGGGCCGGGCAGGATGAGGGTGAGGAGTCGGTGTTTTCAGTCCTGAGAGAGGAGATTCTACGCTGCTTCCTGAATGGGGTCTCTTTTCTGCCAGCAGGACATTGTGTTGGATCTGCTTTCCTCCTGCTCTGCTCTCTGCCTTTCTGTGGAGGTGGAGGCTGGGGTGGATGCGCAGGTTTTGAGCTGTGCTGGAAATGCCGGCTGCCTTTTTCCCACTGTGTCAGGGTCCTCCACGCCTTCCCGCCACAGTTAGCTACAGCTGTCGGGGGTTCTCCGTTCGTGGCACGGCTCCACAGATACCTGGCCTGGAGACAGGAGCTGGACTCTCTGCCGGACGCGGGACTGGACCGGCTCTTAGCAGGCCTGCCTGAGAGAACGCAGGTTTGTTGAGAGGGGCTGCTCCTTGGTGGTGGATCTCACCCTCCAGGAGTCTGTACTTGGCCATGATGTAGCGGTCTCTCTGTTCCTCGAGCTTGACGCGGCCTGGCCAGAATTTCCTGAGGTGACTTCCCGGACCAGGTTGTGCATGTGCTTCCACCAGCCGAGGAGCACCTCCGAAGTTGTTAGCCCAGGATTCTCCGCCTTGCTCTCTCCAGACAGCCTCCTTCCTTTAGGTGTCCCTATAGAGCCTGTGTCCCTTTCGCCATAGCCCTCCACTCATTCTCCTCTCCAGCCCTCCAGCACCCTCATCCTCAATGTTACCTCCTCGATGTTCAGGTATTGGCCTTCCTCTCTCACTCGGTGTTATGCCTCTTACCTCCCTGGCAAGGACCATACATGGGCCTTCATCAGATGGGGCTTCCAGGTTGTAGGGGCTGCCTCCTCCACACAACCACCACGCTCAGCAAGCACCAGCTAGGACACCAGCAGCGAGCAGCAGCGATCGAGCAGCACCAGCAGCAGACCAGGATCAGCGAGCAGCAGAGTAAGCATCAGACAGTGCCCGGCAGGACCAGGAGCACTAAGGCAGGACGAGGAGCATGCAGCAGGACAGGGCGTGCAGCCAGGACCAGCAGGACCATGGAGCACGAGCAAGGACCAGGAAGCACGAGCACGGACCAGGAGCACCGAGCGGAGCAGCAGGACGAGGAGCAGGCTTCAGCAGGAGTTTAAGCATCAGCAGAAGCACCACCGCCAGGAGCTGAGCTTCAGCAAGTAAGCACCAGCAGAAGCACCACCGCCCAAGAAAGCACCATCAGCAGAGTCAAGCACCAGGCAGAAGCTCCACCGCCAGACAGGCAGCATAAGCAGAGTATAGCACGAGCAGAAGCTACCACCGCCATATAGCAGCATTCATCAGCTCACTCAGAGTAGGAAGACAAAGCATTAAGGCCTCACCCCATAGAGCGAGCCCATCTGCCAGAGGCCCCAGCAGAAAGCAGAGTGAGGGCCACGGGGGTGGGAGGTGGCCCTGTCCCTCTTGGCCAGGGCTGCAGCTAGATGGCTGAGGCTTTCTCTTCTTTCCCCATGGTTCTGGGGTTGCTAGCTGGCAGGCTGGCTGGCAGCCAAGGGCTGGCGCAGCAAGGCTGCAGGCAGGCAGGCAGGCAGGCAGGCAGGCAGCAAGGCTGGCAGGCAGCGGTGGAAGGCAGGCTGGCAAGGCAGGCTGGACAAGGCAGGCCTGGCAGGCAGTCGATAAATGGTCTGGAAGCAGGTCTTTCCTTCTGGAATGCGTGACCTGCTTGGGAGGCTGCTTCGCCTTTATTGTATCGCCCGGGGCTGACGCATGCATCCTCCCCGCATGCACAGTCGAACGTCTAGGCATCCGCTAGGGACACTACCGCTAGGCTTACCGCCTAGGCATCGCTAGGCTTCCACTGTGCATCTGCCTTCATCCGCTGTTGCATCGCTGTCATCCGCTTCATCCGCTCGGCGTCCACTTCTGCATTCCGCTGTATCTGTTCCATGTCAGCTTTGCTGTGGTCCCCAGAAGCCTTTTCGGAATGTGCCATTCGCCTCTCATCGCCTTCCATCTGCTAGGGCTTCCGTGGAGCATTCCGCTTTCCTCCGCCCTGCCGTCCTCCCCCATCCGTCCTTTCCCATGTTGTCCGCCTCTGATTAGGCAAATTGGGGGCACTTCTTGAGAGTGGAAACAATGCGAGGTGTGAACATTTTTCTCAAACCGCATGTGTCCTTTTTACAAACGTTTTGCAATTCCTTTGGCCAGTGTGACAGGGCCCCTTTACAGAACAGCAATAAGATATATTATCGGTCTAAATTCTATCGTAAACTGCCAAATAATAAGATCAGCATTCATCCTTCCAGACACATTGACTGCCTGCCGGCCTTGCCTTGCCAGCCTTCGCTGCCAGCCTTTGCTGCCTGCCTGCCTGCCAGCCTGCCTGCCTGCCTCGACCCTGCCAGCCTCGCCTGGTGGTGGGCTGTCTGCTGGTGTCTTACTCTGCTGATGCTGGCTCCTGGCGAACGGTGGTCTTCTAACTTCCGTGCTTACTCGCTTGCTGCTTGCTACCTGGCAGTGGTGCTTCTGCGTGCTTCTGGCTACTGCTTCTCAGGCTCTGCTGCTATTCTGACTGAAGCTGTTCTGGCAGTGGTGCTTCTGCTGGTGCTTACTACTGCTGAAGCTGCTCACTGCGTTCCTCTGGTCCTGCTGGTGCTCCTGGTCTGCTGCTTCATGCTCCGTGGTGCTGCTCTGGTTGCTGCTGGTGCTGCTGGCGCTGCTGGTGCTTACTTCTGCTGCTGCTTGATCCTGGTCTTGCTGGTCCTGCTGGTGCTGTGCTGCTGTCCTGCTAGTGCTGGTGCTGGTGTGCTGCCTGGTCCTGCTGGTGCTGCGTGCTGCTGCTAGTGGGGGTAGGTGTGGAGGAACAGCCCCTACAACCTGGAGAGCCCCTTCTGATGAGGGCCCTCTGGTCCTGCCACGGAGGAAGAGGCATACGCGAGAACGGCGAGAGGAAGAGCATACAACATGCGAAGGAGGAACATGAGGATGAAGGTTGCTGGAGTGGCTGAGAGAGGAATGAGTATTCTAGGTGGAGAGGGGACACAGGTCTATCGCGGACACACAAAGAAGGCAAGGGCTGCTTGGAGCAGAGGAAGGCGGAGAGCTGGGCTACACTTTGGAGGTGGCTGCCTCGGCTAGGTGGATAGCACATGCACACGCTGGTACAGGAAGCTGCAACCTCAAAGAAATTCTGGCCAGGCCGGGTTCAAAGGCTGACGGACAGAGAGACCGTATGTCATGGCCAAGTACAGCTTCCTGAGCAGGAGTGAGATCCGCCACGAGGAGCAGCCCCTCTCACAACCTCTCTCTCCCAGCAGCCTATGCTAAGAGCCAGTCTCTTTCTGGCAGGAGAGTCACATTCCTGTCTCCAGGCAAGTGTTTGTGGAGCGTGCCACGACGGAGACCCCCCGACAGCTGCTACGTAACCATGGCAGAGCGTTGTGGAGGAGCCCCTGGCCAATGCGGAGAAAGGAGATGGCATTCCACCACAGTCCACCCCTCAATCCACCCCCGGCTCCACCTCCACAGAAAGGCAGAGACCAGACAGGAGGACAGCAGCCACGCTGTCCTGTAAAAGATAAAGACACCATCAGGAGCAGCGTAGATCTCCTCTCTCAGCTGGTACACACCGACTCCTCATCCTCCAACTGCAAAGCCCTTCCTCACCTATGTTAACCAGACCCTCATGGAAATGGCGGAACCCCAGTACCAGGTGGTGTAAGGACAGGATCACCGATCTGCTTCACACCCTCCAGATCCAGATGAACCTGCTCCCCCACCCAGTCCAGGTCTGCTCCTCCATCCCAGGTGAATGTCCCTCCCATTCCAAGGCTTTCCACAGGGCCCTCACCTACCAGGGCTATGGCTACCAGAGGTCCAGCAGCACAGGCAGCAGCCCTTCCCAGTCCAGGCACAGTTCATCAGACGCCACCATTGCCACTGGTTCCACTGATGCCACTGATGCCACCACACGGCACTGCTGCACCAACACCACCGATGCCACCCACGCCACCGATGCCACCCATGCCAGTCCTCACTCAGCTGCAGACCCGACAGCCCCACTACACTGCTCCTTCCTCCACCCCACAGCCAAGCCCGGTCTCAGTACATCTGTCATCAGTACTGGGCTGACACCCCATGGCATGGAGGAAGGTGCTCTCAACATCACGAGGCTGAGCCAGTGTCCGAGAGCTTCCTCAACAACACCATCCCTTGTCCTCTTGGGGCCAGGCACCCCAGTGGTGCCTTCAGACTAGCACTCCAGCAGCAGCCACTCGACAGACCATGGACCCCTTCACCCCTGAGACTGGGCACACCTCTGAGCGACAGAGAAAGAGTGACAGAGACTGGGTGGCTACCTGTAGACTTTATTTGGACACTTGACTTGGGTCATTTTCTTTTACAGCTTGTTATTTTATAAAGTATATCTTTGCTTCAAACACTTGCTTCATTTATTTTTTTTGAATAAAGTCTTGGTGGAAAGTTTTAGAAATGGTTTAAGCCTTTGCATTCTTGTGGGATGGGTTAAAAGATAGCAGTGGGATGGGCAGGGATACTTGTGGGTGTGTAATAGCTGTGGGATGGACAGGGGATACCTTTGGGATGGGTAATAGCTGTGGATGCAGGGATATCTCCGTGGGATGGGCAGGGGATACTTTGGCCTCAGGTAATAGCTGTGGGATAGATAAACTCCAGTGCAAGCATAGTGGGACTGTATGGTCCCCTCCCAGGTGCCACACCTATGGCCCTTCATTATCAATAATAATGTAAGCGGGATGACGACGGATGCAGAAACGATGTCCCCCGTATGCGTTGCAGATTAGAACGGACGCATTGGATACATTTTCCACTCAAAACATTTTGACGGGTGGGACCTCATGCGACGGATGCTGGACGGATAGAGAGGAAGAAAACGGATGCAGATGAGTACAGAAACGGGATGCGCATCGCGTTAACCAACGGATGGCAAGTGTTTCTCTCCATTTCACATCCTCTTTCCATCCATTGGTGCAGTGTGACAGGGGCTTAACATGGACTCAGATTCTCCTCCCCCTTAATTCTGCAAACAAATGGCTTAATTATTCTTGGACACACAATCGGGAACAAAAAGACAGATTGTCCTACTCAAAATAAGCTATTCATGGAGAGCTGCTATCCAGGAGCAATGCAGCAGAATAATATGGCTGTTTTCTTTTTTCTTTTCTGTCTCATGTTGTGTGTTGCATGGGAAGAACAAAATCCTGCAAGATCAAGACTTTGACAAAGGAAAATATAACCCCTGATCTTCATCCTCAATCTGAAAAAAATATATTTTTGTTTATTTTGAGAAGAATGTAGTCATTGCAATCATTCTTTCAGCCACTCCAATGGAGAGTTGTGGGGTTTGCTTTTGAATAAACTCCAAATAGATCAAAATACAGTTACATTTTACTCCTCATGAACATTCTGATTTTTATTTCTAAACTCAATCCAAAGTGTTCTTTTGTCATCTATAATGCCTTCACAGTCCTACAATTATTCTTTTTAAAAAAATATTTTTTTATTGAACAAAAAAAGAAACATTTAAAAACAATGAATGTGGTGCAATCATGCTGACACACCTAGTTGTCTTACATAGCTAATTCATATGGAAGATAATACATATTTCCATATTATATACATAATGTATAATATATACATTAACTTTTATCATTTTTGGTAATCCTAATCTGTCATTTTAACATCCTTATCTTATTTTCATTTACATTTTGAGTCCTTCCTTTTTTCTAATCTGTGGTAAAACTTTTCCTATATTTTATAGTATTCAAATTCATCTTTATACTTTAATTCTTGCGTCAATTTGTCCATTTCTGTGCATGTCCATATTTTATTAATTATCTCTATATCATCTGGAATTTCCTTTCATTTCCATTTTTGGGCATATGCTAATCTTGCAGCTGTAATTACATGTATAATTAAATACATTATATGTAGTAGTGATGGAGGTCCTGTAGAGGGCGTGAGCAGCATACTGCTGTACCTCAAAGCCCATATGGCCTCAAATACCCGTATGATTTCACTCAGCAGAACACTGTCCCTGGGCTGGTACATGATCTCACCTGGCTAACATCATCACTTCCTTACTTGTATATTCTTAAGGATTGGCGAGGAGAAGTCACCAATAAAAATGCTGTTGCTGCTTTACCTATTTCTGCTTCTAAAAACTGTATAAAAGCAATAAACACTGCTCAGGCAGTCAGACATCTTGGCACCCTGCAAAATGACTGGTCATCAATTATATCTTTGTTATATCTCTCTAAATTAATTCCCAATAAGAAGAGTTCCGGTTTGTATTCAACTTTGGTTTCAGAGCTCTGAATTTTATGCCAAAAAATTTGGGCTTTCCTGCAAGTCCATCATACATGATAATATGATCCATTTTCCTTAGAGCATTTCTAACAAATAGGGGATAAATTTGAGTATATTTTAGCCAATTTTGCTGGGGGAATGTGCCATCCATAAAACATTTTATATAAATTTTCTTTATATGATGTGGCCAATATTATTTGTTTGTTTAGTTCCTATAGAATTTGCCATTTGTCCAGATTAATACCATACCATACATACATGTCTTTCATCCATGCCAGCATCATTTCTTTTACTTTTTCTTCCTCTAATTTACTTTCCAATAGTACTGTATACATTTTCCCTATCAACTTATCTTCTGTTCCCAATAATATTTCATCTAATTGTGTTTTTGTCTGCTAATTTCCCAATCCTTCATATCTTTCCTGTAACTCGATTCGACTTGCAGATAAGCCCATCATTCTAAATCCACTCCTTGTTCTTTTAATTCTTGCCTTGATTTTAATTTTAATCCTGTCTCATTTAAGATATCCTCATAAGTGATAATTTTTCCCTTGTTGAAGTAGATGTGGATATATCAAAGCTTCCAGTGTGGATAATTATATTGGTATTTCTAGATATATTTGTTGTCTAGTTTAATTCCATGCCAATAACAAAGCCTGGCTAATTTTATGTCTTTGAAAATATTTGTGAACTTCTTGGCTATCCTGCCACAAGAAAACCTGAGACACCCCGCTTGTAGGTTGTGGCCTTCTAAAGCTAGCATTCTCCTGTTCTTAAGGTTTATCCAATCCTTTACCCATGTGAGAGTTGCAGCCATATAATAAATTTACCAATCAGGCAAGCCAAATCCAATCCTTTCTTTGGCATCTTGCAACAATTTTAATTTAATTCTATGTTTTTTTCTTTTGCCATATCAATCTCAGTATTAATTTATCCAAATTATCAAAGTTTTTTTTTCCTAGTTTTATGGGGACGTTTTGGAAAAGAAACAATAATTTTGGTAATATGTTCATTTTTATAACTGCTATTCTGCCCATGAAGGATAATATTAATTTTTCCAAATCTTCTGTTATACATTTAATTAGTGGAGTGTAATTGTCACCTTTAATTGTTATGCATCTCCCAGAAATCGTAATCTCCAAATATTTTACTTTGTTTGTTATCTGGATGTCCATTATCTTGGGTAGTGCTTCTTTTTGTTTATTTGTCATATTTTTGTAATTATTTTTGTTTTTCCTTATTAATTTTCACCCTCGCAACTTCTTCAAATTCCTCTAAATTTTCTATACATTTTGGTCCTGAATCATGTGGATCTTCTAAAATAAAGACTACATCATCTGTGAAGGCTTGTAGTTTGAACTCTTCTTTTTAATTTTTAATCTTTTTGTTTCATTTCTAATTAATCTCGCTAATACTTCTAATGTCAAAATAAACAAAAGTAGTGATAATGGATATCCCTGCCTTGTTCCTTTTTGTATTTTGAATTTCTTAGTTGTTTTCCCATTCATTAATATTTTGGCTTCTTGATTATTATATATTGCCGAGATCACATTCAAAAAAAATTGTCTGAAATCCATATATTTAATTTGTTGCAGAATAAAGTTCCATTTTATCTTATCAAATGCCTTTTGGGCATCTAGAAACAATAATGCCACTTGGTCATCACTATGTTCTTCATAATATTCTGTAATATCCAAAATTGTCCTTGTATTATTTTTAACTTGTCTATGTGGAAGAAATCCGTTCTGATCTGTGTGAATAAATTCAGTTAAGATTCTTTTAAATCTGTTGGCTACTGTTGTTATGAAAATTTATAGTCCACATTTAGTACTGTAATTTTTAATATTTGTCTGAGCATTAGTTTCTTTAGAAATAATTGTAATTGTTGCTTTGTTCCAGGACTTTTGCTTCTTCTAAGACTGCATTAAATATTTTAAGTAATGTATGACTTAATATATCTTGTTGGTTCTTATATAATTCTGCTGGAAGTCGATCTAGCCCTGGCGCCTTGCTAGTTTTTGTTTTGTTTTGCCCATGTTACTTCTTCTAATCTTAGTTCTTCATTGAACATATTTTTATTTTCTTCCAAAATTTTTGGAAGTTCTGCTTTCCTTAAGCATCTTATCACTTTTTCTTCTCTTGGATGGTCTTCTTCATTGTATAATTTATCATAAAATTTCTGAATTATATTTCTTTTTTCCTCTTCTTGATCCTCTGTTCATTTTGTTATTTACTAATCCACCTCTTTTCTCTTTGTTTTTTCAGTTTATAGGGTAATCATCATCCTGGCTTGTTGGCATTCTCAAACAGATTTTGTTTTGTCATTTTCAATTGTTGTGCTAATTCTTCATGAGGTGCATGAGGTGAGAAAAACACTGAGAGCAGTATATCCCAGGAAAGCTGCAGTGCCTGATGGCATTCCTGGTGCAGTAATTAAAGCGTGTGCTGACCAGTTGGCAGAAATACTTACAGAACTGTTCAATCTATCTTTAACACATATCATCATCCCACAATGCCTGAAGGCTGCAACCATCATCCCTGTTCCCCAAAAAACGGGGAATATAAATATAAATACTCTCAATGACTACAGTGTTAACAAGCTCCATTATGAAGGTTTTTGAGCTACTAGTTTCACAGCACATCAGAGACTGCCTCCCACCCTCCTTTGATCAACATCAGTTTGCTTTATAGAGCAAACCGATCCACAGAGGATGCTGTGGCCATCACACTTCATAGAGTGCTGAGTCATCTGGAGAACAAACAGAGCTATATGAGGATGGACTACAGCTTTGTGGACTACAGCTCTGTGTTTAACACTATCATCCCAGATATAGTAGTAACCAAACTGTATAATCTGCAGGTCCCCACCCCCATGTGCTCCTGGATTAAGAACTTTTTGACAAACAGATCATAGTCTGTTAGACTTGGCCCCCACCTTTCTCCCACTATTACACTCAGTAGTGGTTCCCCCCACGGTTGTGTCTTGAGCCCCCTGCTATACACCTTGTACACCTTTGACTACTCACCAAGCCACACAATAAACACCATCATAAAGTTTGCGGACTACATGACCGTGATTGGTCTCATCTCCAGAAAGGATGAGACGGCATATAGGGCAGAAGTAGAGAACCTGTCTGTCTGGTGTTCACAGAACAATCTGTCGCTGAATGTCCATAAAACCAAAGAACTGATTATGGACTTCAGGAAACATGGCAGGCACCACGCCCCACTCATCATTCAATAGAGAATGAGTGGAAACTGTCCCTATGTATCAGATTCCTTGGCATCCATATTTCACCTGATATCTCCTGGTCCCCTAAACACAAGGCCATAGTGAAGAAGGCTCAGTCAGCAAGCTGCACTTCCTGTGGGTTCTCAGGAAAAACAATCTGGATAAGAAGCTGTTGCTGGTTTTCTATAAAGCCTCTGTGGAGGGCATTCTGACATACTGTCTGAGTGTGTGGTATGCAGGCTCCTCAGCTTGAGGACAGGAAAACTCTACAGAGGGTGATAAACACAGCTCAAAAGATCATTGGTTGCCCTCTGCCCTCCCTGGAAGATTTAGCCAGGTCCCACTGCCAAGAGAAATCAAGGCTATCACAGAAGACCCCTCACACTTGGCTATTATCTTTTTGACTTGCTGCTGTCTGGATGGCGCTTAGGTCAATAAAATCCACACCCATAGACTAACAAATATTTTCTTTCCCTGGGCCATCCAAACTGCAAATAAGTTACAAAGACACTACCTTATTAAGATGTGAAAAGATGTGAAATCACAATACCTCATTCAGATGTATAATTAAGATATTACAGTACAAATCCATCTCTTGTGTATTACACTCAGCAAAGTGTCACAGTCAGTGTTGGATGTATATTTTGTGTATATTCATAGATATGAGACATGGGTACTCTATTTTTTTTTAATCTTCATCTTTAAGTGCTCTGGTTTTATTGTATTGCAAACAGTTGCTGGGGTGCATCCACAGTTTCACTGTACTTGTACAATGACAATAAACAACTCCTCCTCCTCCTCCTTCTTCTTTCTCGAGTAAAATTATTTTATGTTTTGTTAGGTCCAATTGTAATTTTATTTCTTTTTTTGAGATTCTTCCTGCAAATTCTTCTTATCCTCTATTTCTCCTTCGAATGTTCTTCGTTGTTGCTTTTTTTTCTTTGCTCTTTTTCACTATATATGATATTGCCACCCCTCTCATAAATGCTTTTGCTGTGTCCCAAGTATTTTGTGGAGATGTATTATCTTCCTTGAAAAAGAACTTCAATTCTTTCTTCAATTTGGACCTAAAGTCCTCTTCTTTTTAAAACTGACCTTTGCAACATCCGTCTTGGGGTTTTTCTTTGGCTCCTCCAACTAAATCTAAATAACTGTGATCCACCCATAAATTCATCTCTATTTCAATGTCTATTATTTCTGAAATGAGTTTTTTGGACATCCATACCATGTCTAACCTCAATCAGGACCGATGTCTATTTGAATAGAAGGTAAATTGTTTTTTTCCATCAATGTCTTTCTCTCCAGTCATCTTGAATCTTAACTTCCTTTACCAAATCATGAAAAATTTTGGGTAGTGTTCTTTTCTTGTTTTTTCTTATATTATCACTTTTATAATCCAATGTTTTATCAATAATCACATTAAAGTCACCTAGAAGACAAGTTTCCTCATATTGCATATCTTTAATTTTATTATATACTTTTTGGAACAAAATTTCCTGTGGTCCATTTGGTGCATAAATTTCAACCAATAATATCTTTCCATTTTCTAATTCGATCTCCACCATCAATATCCTATCTTCCTTATTTCTAAAGACTTCTTTAGCCAAGACCCAATCTTTTATGTAAATACCACACCTCTTTTCTTTTGCTCATCTAATGATGATTTTTTTTCTCTAACTTTTTATTATCTAACAGGTATTTTTGTTTTTCTTTTATTTGTACCTCTTGTAAAGCTATTGTATCTGCACTTAAACATTGTAAATTATTGAAGATTTTTTTCTTTTCACCGGAGAGTTTACGCCATTAATGTTCATTGACATCATTCACATCTTTCTCTTTTCTTATCTATTTCTTTGTCTGGTACTTTTTGTCATTCTAGTTTCTTTAGGCTCTTTATCCTTTCCTTCATATTCTTCCACTTTTCCTCATCTTCCATATCATCTTTAATATTTAGTGAACTTCCTTCTGTGTTTGTTGTTTCTATTTCTCTTTCTTCCATTGTCTCTTTTTCTTCAACTGCTTCTTCTGACTGTTCTTTGTTGGTGAATTGTTGATTGTAAAATTCTTCTGCTTTATCAACTGTATCTAGTTGGTATCTTTTCTCCTTCCAGGTGACCATAATTTCCTCCAGTGCCAAACATCGAAAGTTCATGTTATATTTTATTAATTTTGTTGTTAAAAAGTGATAGGATCTTCTTAGGTCTCTTATCATCCTCAGTACTAGTTTCAAGACAATAATCTGTTTTCCATCATACTCCATTGTGTCATCTCTTATTCTGCACAATATTTCATTGTGAATTGACTTTTTGACCAGTCGGACATGCACTTCTCTTGGGCCTACTTGCATAGTTTGTTTGCACCCTATACAGTTTGTCCATCTTTGTCAGCATTTCTTCTTTTTCCATTCCCAACACTTTCACAATCATATCTGCCATCAAGTCTGGTAGTTTTTCACCTTTTCTTCCTTCACAATTTGAAACCTCAAGGAGTGAGCCACTTTTTCTGCCTCAAAAAAGATTATTGTTGTTTCTAACCCTTTGTTTTTTTGCACCAATTTTCCAGCTAGGTCATTAATCCTTTCTTCCTCCTTCTCCATCCTTGTCTCCATTTCTACTAATTTCTGTTGATTTTTTTGCACCTCTTGTTGAAAACATTCAAATTTTTCATCCATTGTTTGTATTTTTTCTTTTATTACTCATAACCTCTATCTCTTTTTTCATATGTTCATGATTTTTCAACATCATTTCTTGCATACTCAGCATGAAGCCTTGTAAATCTTTTATGGAATTTGATCTTTCTTTTGGCAGCGTTTCATCAATGGATCTCTGTGTGGAGGGACTTGCCGATACCGCCATTGTAATCGTTTGTGTGGGTATTTTTCCTCCGGTTCCTATCTTAGTCAAATTAGTGGTGCTAGTCATTTTTAACAGCCTTGTCACAATATTACTTTTAATCCACTCCCAATTCTTTTCTTCCCCTTTAAAACCCTCCACTTCTATAAACCTTCACTTCCTCTTTTTTTTATAACACAATATATATCTTCTTTCTGTTTTAAATCAGTAATAAAGAGGATAAAGATAACCTCAGTTGTTACATTTTGTTTTGTATCAATTTAATAATAATAATAATAATAATGTTTCTAATACTTCTCCCCAATATTCAATAATCTATAATTCAGTAATCTATAATCAATAATTACTTAATAGTTACTTAATCAGTTATTAGTTACTCAATAATACTGTCTATGAATTTATATTATACTAATAAATTTATATTATTATATTGTTATTATATAGCTCTTATTCCAAAAAATAATTCTAATCAAACTAAAATAACAATAATATCAATAATATTGTCAAGCTCAAAATTGAGATAAGTGTAGCCATTTTAGTTTGTCTTAGTAATGGGGGGGGAAGGGTTACGGGCTTGACACATTCCTAAGTAGGGAGGAGCAGAGATAAAGAAAGAGTTATGACTAGGTGATCTTCTTTCCTGTGGGAAATGAGCTGTCCAGGCTTGGGCCCCTGAAGGTGGAGATTTATGACATCAAGCAAGGTTGAAATACATCTATTGGAGAATGTGACTTTTGGGGGTTGTTTCTAACTTCTAATATTGTGGGGCAATTCCAGGTTGGGTCAAATCCAGAATTACCATGGACTTTGCCAATTTGATGCTTTCCTAAATAAAATAAATCTTTTTGAAAATGGATTTTGTTATTTTTCTTTTAACATGGATTTAATTACTTGGAAACCTGACAAACATATCAACAATATATTAATAAATATAAGTATAAATATATTAGCAAAATTAAAATCTGTCATAAAATATAATAATATAGTAGTATCAATCAAGTATCAGAAACCTTGATATCAAATGTATAAACCTAGAAACAAATATAATATGATATATACCCATATAGTATCATCAATTTCAAGTGTCAGAAACCTTAGCATCAAATATTTAAATCTAGAAATAAAATTAATGTCATTCTGAAATACCAGAGGTCTTAACGTCAAATGTATAATTCTAAAGGCAAAAATAGAGTGCCCCAATATCTTACAGATCATAAATATCTTTTTTTTCTTATAATCTGTTACTTTTGTTACTGTTTAGTTTCAGTCCAATCTTCTTTCTTCTCAATGGCCAGCAGATGTCTCTCAAACACCACCACCACAATGTCACTTTGTCTATTTAAACATGTCACTATCTCTGTACTGTCCATTTTAGTCCAAAGTTTCTCCACGCAAAAGTCTTAGTTCTCAGTTCAAAAAAGAAAAAGAAAGAAAAAAGAGAAAGTCCAATGAAGTCTTTTCAATTATCAACTCCCCAAATATGTTACTCCAAACCTGGTCCAATCTTCTTTCTTTTCAGTGGCCGGTAGATATCTCTCACACACCACCACAGTGCCTCTTTGTTCTTAAATTTGCTATATCTCTATCTCTACTCTGTCCATATTAAATCCAAAGTCTCACCATTCAAGTACTCTCAATTTACAGTTCAAAAGAAAAATATCCAATCAAGTCTCTTGCAATTATCAGCTCTCCAAATATGATACTCCAAATCTTCTCACTGTTCCTGTTTCCAGGACTCTATTTCCTTGGCTTCTCTATCTTCTTCTGATCTTTAAAACCACAATTTATCTCGCTGCTCTGTTTGCTGCTAGCTAGGGCTGGCTCAATCTGCTGGGCTTCCCTTATATAATTCTCCTGTTGCGCTCCCTTTCGCTTTACTCACTTTGAGATTGTTTATCAAGATTGTTAGTTCTGATTACACTGTCATTCTGCTATATCACCACTAATGTGTCCTGCTGTCAGCCTTCATAGACAACCATTGCTGGTTGTCTTCCCTCTGTCCTCTCATTCCAGGTTATCTTCTGATCTCCAGCATGAACCGTTGCCTGTGTAGGGTCTTTGGAACCTCCCCAGACTTTCAGAAAATCCTACGAGTCTCCCTTTGACTCCAAGAAGTCCTGTAAATGGAGGTAGAGGGTTGTGCTCCGCAGAGTCTCTCGCTCGCACGTCCCCTCTCCCTGACATGTGGCTCTGCCCCCCCACAGTCCTACAATTATTATATTTCCATTCTATCTTCCACCACATCCAGAAGTTCTGTATCCCAGGTGAAATACAGTGAAGTGGCTATTTAAAAAGGATCTTTTTATTGATGGCAAGTTGTGGGATTTATTTAATTATTATCCTGCCTTTTATAAATAACTTCAGGGGATGAACATACCTAATACTCCTTCCTCCTCCTATTTTCATCAGGATCACTTTATGAAGTGATTTGGGTTGAGAGAGAGAGACTGGCCCAAAATTACCTTGCCAGCTTCAGGCCTAAGGCAGGGCTAAAACTCACAGTCTCCTGGTTTCTAGCCTGGTGCCTCTAGAATCAGAATAGGGCTGGAAGGGGCCTTGGAGGTCTTCTAGTCCAGCCCCCTGCTCAAGCAAGAGACCCTATTCTATTTCAGACAAGTGACTGTCCAGTCTCTTCTTAAAAACCTCCAGTGATTAAGCACCCACAACATCTAAAGGCAAGCTGTTCCACTAGCTAATTGTCCTCACTGTTAGGAAATTTCTCCTCAATTCTCCTTGATTAGTTTCTCTCCATTGTTTCTTGTCCTGCCCTCTAGTGCTTTGGAAAATAAATTGACCCTCTCCACTTTGTGGCAGCCTCTCAAATACTGGAATATTGCTATAATGTCCCCCCTAGTCCTTCTTTTCTCTAGGCTAGCCTTCTTCATATGTTTTAGTCTCCAGCCCTTTAATCAGGTTAGTTGCTCTTTTTTGCATTTTTTCAAAAGTTTCAACATTTTTTTTTGTTATGTGATATCCAAAACTGGACACATTCCAGGTGTGGTTTTACTAAGGCTTTATAAAGCAGTACTAATACTTCATATGATTTTGGTTCTGTGTCTCTGTTTTCACAACCAAGGATTGTTGTGTTGCTTTTTTGGCTGCTGCCACATGCTGCTGACTCATGTTTAAATCCAACTAGGACTCCAAGGTTCCTCTCACAGTTACTGTTTTTGAGCCAGGTTTCTCCTAATATGTACTTGTACCTTTGGTTTAAGAAAAGATTAGACGAAACTTGGCTCAAAACAGTAACTTGTGAGAGAGATCTTGGAGTCTCAGTGGACAGTCACTGAAACATGAATCAGCAGCGTGCGGCAGCAGCCAAAAAACCTAATACAATCATAGATTTGTAAACAAAGGTCACCAGTAGACCAAACTGGCTCCCTTCCCAAAGAGATTTCTCATGTATGTATCCTGATATAGATTCATCAGGAGGTGAAGTAGGTTTGCTTTTACTATTTTTTTTTATTCTATTGGACAATGTATTGTTAACTGTTTTCTGGAAAGGTTTTTAATTTTGCATTTATTCTTATAACATAACCTGAGGATCTGCATATCAAAGCTTATGAGAAAGAAATTGTTCCAATGTCAGATCCATGTATCTGTCATTTCTTCAGTGGAAGAAGAAAAGAGGGGGGAGGCTGCTAAAGAAATCCTTTCTTAATGTAACCTGAATATATTTAATCTTATATCGAATTTGTATAACCCACACATGATACAATGGAGGGAGAAAAACCAGATGGCCAGAACTAACACCTCTGAGAGGCACAACCAGGAAATGAGAAGATCATAAAAATTCCACAGTGGGATGTGTCTTGGAAATCTCTTGA
>BHFT01005056.1:0-85589 GCA_004320025.1 Laticauda laticaudata
GGGGGCAAGCCGCTATAAAAAGGGCTGCCGCAGCTTGAGCTGTTGTTCCGTTCCTATTGCCTTGTGAGTTTAATAAAAGAGTTTATTGTTGGAACCCGGTCTCACGTGCTTCTTTCCGGACGGAACACCTCTTATATTATTTTATTTATTTATGTGTTAAATTTATTTATCAGATAAATAAAAATAAATGAAACATATATTTACTATGCCACAGATATGACATAATTATATGAACACTTCTGCAGGCCACTACCTAAATTGCTTATTCATATTTTATGACAGCTTATTAATGAAAACCTGCCTTTATCTCTTCCAAGAAATGTTTTTATTGCTACTTTTCTGAAGGAATTCTGAATCACTGTGGGATTGGGAGAGGAAGCAGGAAGAATGAGATATCCAGGGCGAGGACAGGTTCCCTTCCCAGCCAGGTATCATATTATGCAATAAACACACAATTTTATGGTATTACAAAGGTCTTTGATTCATCAGACTGACAGAGTTGAAGTTGATGGAACAAGTCGGGCAATAGCTCAGTGTTGTTGGGTGTTGTTGGATGAAACTGGGATGAAGTAGACTGACGATGGGTGGGAATTTATGAAGGTTTCTTTTCCATGGTATATTTGTATAAACATATCCACTGGAACTTTTTTATTATATTGGTAAGTGGGAGGTTTTTTCTATTCTGGCTAATAAGAAATACTCAAAAATGACTTAATGGCGTATAATCACTTTGTTTGGGATTGCAGATGAAATAACTTATATTTGTGTTGATTGGGATACATACAGTATATACATTACTGTATATCCAGTTCAGTTGATGTAACTGAAACAAACGAGCTATTATTTGTGTACTTCTAAGGTGTAATTTTTACTTCGTACAGCTTGAGGACATGGACAATGATCCTGAGTGGTTAAAATGCGAGGATATAATTTGATCTCTTCCAGGGGTACATAAATCCTCAGGCATCCTGACCATTGGCAAAGACTCATGGGTAATGAAGTCTCAGTTCTGGATGAACCGAAATAGCCAGATTTATTTCATGGCTTCAAGCTTGATATAGAACTGGAAGCAAGGCTGATTTCTTTGAAGGGAAGGTTTCACTGGGTGTTCTTCAGTTTTATGTAGTTTTGATAACATCAACAAAGCCAGACTAAATATATTTTTACAATATGTTTGTAAGACTGGAGTTTCTTATGGTATAGCATGGATAATATCTTATTTGTGGAATAATTTTATTCACATTTGACTAAAGCCTGGTTAAATCTGGCTTGAAATCTAAATTAAATTTTTGCTTAAGTGAACACCTAAGTGTTCACTTCAATTAATATCTTAAGATTAAGTTAACTATGTATTGAACAAATGTGGAGGCCTGTTCTGTGATAACGACAGAATGATGAGTAGGACAATTGTATAAAAGCAACTTCTGGTTATTCCTTTTACTTTATCTTCCCCTTCCTTCCTTAAAATTGTGGAACTAAGTTTTTTTTTGGCCACCATTTCTGAATAGGTGAATATCCTTCAACCTTGCAATTAACTGAGTTTGCCACATTTATTACTTTTTAAAAAAGAAAGACTGGAAAAAATCATTAAAGTAGCTTAATATCAGGGGTGGGATTCTACAAGTTCGCCTATTCGGTAGAACTGGTTGTTAACATTCTAAGCAGTTCGGAGAACCGGTTGTCAGAATAAATTACTGGCCTAATCCTGTAAGGAAGGCAGGAAGGAAACATTCTGGTGTTGCTTACAGAAACTGCCTGTCCGTTAACCCTTATTACATTCTTGGCAGGACTAGTCTTNCATTCAAAGTTACAATGGCACTGAAAAAAGTGACTTATGACCATTTTTCACACTTACGACTGTTGCAACATCTCCACAGTCATGAGAGGCTAGGCAAGGAGATGCGTGCCTCAATGTGAATTATGTTGAGTTGGCCACACCCAGCCAATAACATGAACACCAAGCCATGTCCACCCAGTCACATGACCACCAAGACACACTCACCAACTAAGCCATGCCCACAGAGCTGGTTGTTAAAAAAATTGAATCCCATCCCTGCTTAATATTCTTAATATTAAAGTGCTTTTGATCATGATTGTTTAGTAAAAATTCAAAGTTACAATAGCACTGAAAAATGTGACTTACAATGACTCCTTGTGCTTACAGTCATTGCAGCATCCTTAGGATCACCAGATCATGATTTGAATGTTTGGCAACTGGCATGTTTTTATGATGGAGAAAGCATCGCCATTTGATCCCCATTTGCTCAACTGGATCCACCTTCTCACCTGGATTCTGTGAAGCAAAGTTAATGGGGAAGCTGGCAGGATATTGGAAATTATGATCACATGATGTCTCACTTCATGACTCCAGTAAAAAAGTAAAACCAGGTGCTGTTACTTGATGCCCCACTTAATGACTGCTCTGCTTCACAATGTATTTTCCAATACAAACTCTGATTGTAAGTCAAGGATTACCTATATGAAATTCGACTTATTTTTTAAAAATTCAATTTTTTCCTGCAAATTATACTTCTTATAATATTATATTATATATTTAATGGAGAAACCTTAATTTGAGGTTCCTTATATAAGTTTAGTGATTATTTTCATACCGATTAAAGTGTATTTGTATCAATTAGGTATACCACTCATATTTTATTTGTAGGAAATTGTAATTTCAAAATAGTCTAGTTGAATACTTATCTGCAGGTTATAGTGACAAGCCATAATTTTAGCAAATTCTAAAATTTGCTAAATGATCAAGTATTGTACTGCTTAAATGCTCTCATTTGGTTTTCTCATCAACGGGAACAGCTCTGGTGGAGGGAAAAAAATTATTTCTCTGAATCTATGTGCCCAATTTGTCGATACTTCTAAGATAGTAATTATAATCACACATTGCATTAAACCAGTGCACTTAACAAGGATTAGTGAATAAGGCTAAGCCATAGTTGCCTCAGTTTGGGTAACAGGACTCAGTACTTCTCAGTTCTGCTTCTGTTTACATCTACATGAATCTACTGGGCAAGATCATCTACTACCATGGGCTGAGATTTTATCAATATAGCATATTGATGTTATCAGCGATAATACCCAGCATATTGTCTGAGCCGATGATGAGTTAAGTGATGCTGTGAATTTCCTCCTACAGTGCCTGGAAACTGGTAAGGACTGAATGGGGAGCACTGGAGCTGAAACTGAACTCTGCAAGACAGAAAGGCTGTGAGTTGGGGTTATTTGATCCATGGAAAATTGTCATATCTGGTGTTGGATGGTGTTGCATTGCCCCAGACAGACCTGGTGCATAATCTCAAGGTTTTCCTGGACTCATGACTCCTGCTTGAGGAGAAGATGGCAGTCATGGCCAGGAAGGCCTTTGCACAACTACAGGTAGTGTGTCAGTTAAGCCTTTTCCTGGACCAATCCCTGCTAACAGTCACTTGTGACTTAGTCTTCTCTCATCTGAATTATTGCAACACACTCTACATGGGGCTGTCCTTGAAAAGTATCCAGAAGGTTCAAAATCCAGCACCCCACATGGTTTTGTGCAAGCCTAGATTTGCACATGTGTTACCTCTCCTACAAGAGCTGCATTGGCTGGTGATTTGCTTCTGGGTCCAATTCAAAGTGCTGGTTGTCACCTTCCAGCCTGAAATGGCTTGGGACCAGGTTATTTGAAGGATTGACTTTTCCCAGTCATATCTATTCGACCTACCAGAGAGGGAAGGCAGGGAGTGCTATAGGCCTCGTCTCCTAAGAAGGTTCATCTAGCACAGGAGTCACCAACCTTTTAGACTTCAGGGACCACCAAACTCATAATTTTAGATCCCAGAGACCACTAACTGGTTCTGTGGGTGTGGCCTAATTTAGGGGTGTGGCTTGTTGGTCATGTGACTGGCTGGACATGGTTTGTATGTAAATATAAATATTTATATAAATATTTATTTTTTTATAAAAAAGAGCAACTTTTACCCAAAATCAGGCAAAGCAGGCAGACAGATTGAGTTGCTCACAGAATCAGATTCATTCAAATTAGATCTTTTAATCTAGCTATATAGCTCTGTCACATAAATTTTATAGGGCAACCAAAACTGGACAAAACTCTAAACTTTCACAACACACCATGTATCTAAATATTGAATTTTTTTATTAATTAAAAGAGCAGGGCTTTTATTACACGGGCAAAATCAGGGCAAAGCAGGCAGATTCGTGTTTTTGCTCATTTTAGGATAATCATGTCAGTGATCTTATCTACTCTGGCCTATTGGTAGCGTCAGTCTCTCAAAATTTGCTTTGGTGCTGTAGAGAAGTCGCATTCTGAATTTGGCTTATCAAGCAAACTTTCTCAGTTCCTCAGGGAAGGGAGGTTCAGCTGTACTTAAAAGCAGAGCTGAGATCGAAAGACTAGCTACAGAAAGCAAGAAAATCCAACCATTCTCAATGCGGCTACCTATGCTAATCATACCCAATCTCTTCCACCACAGCAAACAGTCTGATGGTCGGGGAAAAAAGGAAAAATAGCAACTTTAGCAGGCAAGTTTGCATGTGGGTAAGGCGTGAGTGGGCGGGGAGGGTTCCCACGGGCCATGTGGGCAGCGCAGCCTTGTGTTTCTGTGCAGCCTGGATTAATTGCTTTGGGGGGTGCTCTGAGGGTGAGATTTCTCTGTGGCCCACCACAATTTTCTCATGGCCCAGTGGGCCACTGCCCACTGGTTGGTGACCACTGATCTAGCACACAGGTATCATACTTGTGGCATCATGTTGCCGTCACATGATGTTTCACAATAGTTTTGCTCTTTGCGGAGCTGGGGCGGGCATGGCCTATGCGTGAAGCATCCAGCCCATTGGCCACCAGTTTGACACCCCTGATCTAGCAGGACCACGAAGGTTGTGGCTCCCTCCCTGTGGAACGTCACCTCTGCAGAGATAAGATTACCAGGTCTGGAGATCCCAGAGTGATATGGAGCCCATCAAGTGGCTCTTCCACTTGTTGTCACCAGGGTTGTGGGGGTTTATTGCTTTTTGTATTGGGGTTTTATCCTTGTAAGCAGCCTAGATTCACTGAGAGTAAGTTGAGAAACCATATAATTTTTTTATAAATATTGTAAATACTGACTGGGAGTTTTCAAACTTGATAATATCATGACTTTCTAAAAGGATAGTGTGGATTTTTTTAAAAATATACTCCTCTCTGTGTTTTCACCAAAGTCACATATAAAATGTGTATTCACCTGTCTTAAATCAACTTCTTTTAAACTGCTTGTGCAATGTCTCAGCTTGCAAAACAGTGGTGGTCTATAAGTTGCTTTGAACACTTTCTCAGTACAGACACACAGAGATAAGAACAATCACAGCCTGTTTGCTTTCCCCTCCAGCTTGGTCTCTTCCTTTCAACCTTCACTTTGTAGTTTTCTCTTCACTGCAGTGTATCTCTCCCCCACCATTGAAATCCCTCCAAAGAATGAGTGACAAGTCAGAAGATCACTGTTTTATATAAAACAAAAACAGGATTAACTCTGTGTTAACTCTGGTTAATACAGGGTTTTGGACTTAAGTTGATTGAAAGTTGAATTATTACTCCAAAGATCCACTTCCCTGATTTATGTCTCTGTAGGTCAGCCATTTGTCTTACTGGTAAGACTCCGTAATTCCAGAAATATAAGTTAAAAAGAGTCATGGTGGGGGCTGGGGTTGTCTAACTAACCAGCCTTCTGAACCAGTGCAGCATCCCTGACTGAAGGTTGTTCAGTATCTACTTGAGCCCAGTACCCTTTTGAATAATTAGTTCCACTCTTTTAGAACAAAAATTCAGAACATAGCAGTGCTTCTCATTTGTGATGTGCATTTGATACATGTGTTTACTACATGAGGTCCCATTTGGGTCTGAGGTGGATAGATCGGTCTTCCATTACATTTTTAATCCTTATATCCTGAGACTGTCTGTGATGTTTTTAGCTTTGAAAATTAGAACAGTTTTAAAGCTGTGAAGCAGTGTTTTTAGGAAATGTTCCACAATGTGGAGATGGGAACAACCTCTGATATTTTCATTTACAACTGTATTTGTTTTGTATATTGGAGCTTACCTTGGGAGCTGCAGACAACAGCCAGTGGTGAAGTTATATGTTGTTATAAAAATAGCAAATCTATTTTTACAGCAAAGCGGGGCATACTTCTCCCTAAAGGCCACCCAGTGGGATTCATAACATCTGCAAGCTACAGCCTTTGTCAAGTTTAAAATGTTGTCGTCACATCAGACCTTGATTAGTATGTTTGAATTCACTCCAGATCCAATCCCGTATAATATAATATAGGAACATTTGTTATGTACCAGATAATGCTTCATGATCACAAACATTCATAGAGATGCATCATCAGAGTGAATAATTAGGTGATCTGCATGTTCCATGCATCTTGTTTTTGCTGCGTAGAGCAATTCAGAGTTATGCATTTAATTCAGGCTTGGGAGGTGTCACCCATTGTTATCCATAAGTTTAAAAATATTTGGAGCTAGAAACTTGTGTAATTAAGGAAAAGTTTTAATTTCTTGAATACGCAACAGAACAGATTTACGAAGGAAGGGCTGATTATGAGCTGCTCAATGCTGCCTCCTGATTTGTTATTTGATTTGTGTGATGATATCACTTTGGAAGATTTACTGATACGAACAGAATGAAGTTTTTTAAGACTGCTCACCTCTGCAAGACTCTCTTCTTTCTATTGAAATGAAAAGTAATGTGCCTTTTTTGGGGAGCAAAGAGTTTAGGGTTTTTGTATGGGAATGTTAAGGTAAAACAAGGGTAGTGCATTGGGGGACACACAGGAGCTGTAGTTGTGGTTTGAATGTTAAAAATACAATGGCAGATTTTTTTTTTATTGTCTATGTGAATAGCAATTTAAATCTTTTACTACCAATCAATGATTGCCAGCATCTCCAGTTTTATAGTGCAATACAGTAGCTTTTTAAATTAAGAGCATAAACTTGTTTGGACAAATGAAAAAGAGGCAACCCTTTATGAAGGTTTTTAAGGAAAAGGGAGAAAAAAATGAATCCACAGGTCTTTCCTTTGTTATTTAACCAGATGACAAATAATAAAATACAAATTAATAAGTGACTCATCATGCTATTGTAATATTTTGCCCTTTGCCTGAATTTACAGGCCAGAGAAAATGGCAAAATGCTACAGCAGCCTGTCCCTAACTTTTCTCCCACTGCAGAAACAGGGTGGGAGCCTATTCCTCATTTTATGTTTTCCGGACTTCAGTGTAAAGGTCCAGATTATGTCTAGCAGAGAGTATTCCATATGAGAGTCACTTTGTGTACACATAAAGGCCCTGGAGTAGAAACTGCGTAACTGTGGGTCCGAGCTTGAGGCATGAAAGCTAACTTCATGCCCCTCATTCTCTCTCAGCCCTAGGATCACTTCTGAAAAATGTGGCAGAAAATTTTGTACATGGTCACCAGGAGTCAAGTTTGATTCAGAGGTGCAAAAGGACAGGAAGAAGGAGAATATAGTGACATAGTGCCTTCATCGATATAAATGATAGAGCTGGAAAGCCCCCTTTGAACTGAGTTCAGCTCCTGGTGTCTTGATGGATGTATCTCTACAATTTTCTTGGCAGTAGACTGGAAGTGGTTTGGCACTGCTTTCTTTCAGAATGTTTTCCACTGTGTGTCTCCTATTCAGGTACGAATCAGGCCCAACATTTCTTAGCTTCTAAGCACAGGCAAGGTTAGACAAGTGCTACATGTCACAGAGTGATAATGGCAGAGTGCTGCCTTGAAGTGGAAGTGTGATGAAGAATCCCAGGATACTCGAAAGAACTGTCATGGATGGAACTTCACTTTGTTTGCCATCTCGTTGGTAGCTTTGGAAGACTTGAATCAGCCTGTTTTGCCCAGCTCTTGGAACTTCTGGCTGGAGTCCATTTTTCCATTCCTCCTGGGTAGAGAGATGTGTCAGATCAAAATGACGTTTTTGTCTTTTATCTGGGAGTTCTACAACATAGTTTCCATGAACATCTGTAGCAACTGTTGCATGGCCTGGATGCAGGCAGCATATCTCTCCTGCTCAAATCTGACAATTGGGCTGCAATACCAGGAATACCAATTCCTTTTATATTGAATCACTGAAAAATTCAGATGGTAGGAAAGACTGAAATGCATTTGCCATCTCTCCATTATTAATGATAAATTCTTAAGCAGCTGCCAAAGACCAAACTTTTAAAGTACTGTTCTGGAGCATTAAAGTGCTATTCGGCTTCTTAGTTTATTTTCAGACTGAACACAACTCAAAAGGCAACTGTTATCTGTGGGCTGAATGTTTATAGTTGATTGTGCAATATGTAATAGTGTAATGTATAGCAAGCAGCATACATTGAGAAATGTTCTCAATGGTTGCTCTATCCATAGTTCTAGTACTCCTTTCAGATGGGTTGGGGTTCATTTAGCATGAATCTAGGTGTTATTTAGACACACAGAACTTTTTTGTTTAATGCAGGCATCCCATGGGTTGTCCTAAACAAGGAATTTCCTTCTTCCCCAATAGTTGCAGCACAACATGATTAATGCAAAGGACAGAGTGTACTAGAAACCGTGTTTGTGTGGGAAGAGCGAGTAGATGTTCTCAATTAAACGAAAAATTTTTTTTGCAGCAGGGCAATCAGATCATGCCAGTGCCACAGAGGCAAGGATAAACTTTGTTTTACTCTAGTTTCAATATAAAACTGTATCATCAAATAGTTTTCACATTTCAGTGGCCAGTGGCAACCTGCTAAGATTTTACTCATTGAATGTTTGCTTCCAAACATTTCACTTTCCAAAGGATGGGGTAAGAGTATAGTAAGTGCAAAGAGTATTCCATGTCTTTTTCCTGGAATTTACCTTGGATGCCTGTATGCTTGGCAAGATGATGAGACTTTGACTTGTTCAAAGTAGAGATCTGTGTAAGCTTTGGCAGCCAACGACCAATAGCTTTGGAGCAGGGCACCCATTTGTTTTCCCTGTTAATTATGCCAAGGCTTCTAAAACAACTCTGTTCCTTTACTTTTCTGTGAAAAAGATTTTGAAATCGGAACTGTACTGTTTCATCAAATTAACTGGTAACTTATTAAACAAATATGATACCAGTTCTTTTTTTCACCAGCTCTCCAAACTTAGAGAAAAACATGCTCATTTTTTTCTGAGCTTGCTAAAATGAGTATGCTATGAGCTTTCAGTGCTTGCATTTAAACAAATCTTAAGAGAAGTGAAATGCAATTGGATTGTCATAATTTCTAAATATCTGGGTATGCCAGTAAAAATATTTTTCAAGGGAAGGGTGTTTTTGAAGAGAACATTTAAATGTTATTCAGTTTGCTTATTTTTTAAAAGCATAATGCTCTTGAATTTGGATACCCAAAACATTAAATGAATTCAGACTTTATCAGCAATTTGTCTGTGGATACTCCTGTGTCTACATCTTTGTTCATAACAGCCAGAGGCATTTTTATAAAATAACAGAATCAGGATTTTGTTATCTAGTATTTGAATGCAAGTGTGTTAAATTCCTCTTATCTTTTCCTGAGTATCAGATACTTGAACACAATTTTGCCTTCTTTGGATATATTTATTGCATTTTCATGCTAGTTTTTTATCCAAGGAGTTTTGAGAAAGCAAGTACATAGCCTTATTTGTATCATTATGATAGCATTATGCATCAACAAACAGGGATTTAATTACAAGTTCCTTTGCTTCAGCATAAATAGTGTCATTTGTTACACAAGTCTGATTCTTGAGCTTCGTAGCCGTTCAGGCACATTATTATGTTAAAAGCACAGATAAGGCTGACAAGCATGGTGTTGAAAGACTGCATGAATTCTACTGGAATACATCAAAGATTCATCTTATTTCTACAATGACTAATCAGATGCTTCTCTGGAAACCACCAAACAAGAATCTCCCCCACCCCTATGGTTCCTAAACAATTTATATTCTGCCCTGTATCCATGGCTTGAGCTGTGCCAGTCCAAGTCCTTCAGGCAAATGTACTGTAGAGCTTCTTTCTGTTTAGCTGTTGGTAAATAGCTTAGTCTTCCTTAAAAATGTTGAATGATGGTTGTCTATGTGGAAAACATTGTAGTTAAAGGTAAAGTTACTTGGAATGGATACTGGGGGGGGGGGGNGGGGGAGTGGGAATCAATGCAGCTTCTTTTAGTTCACTTGATTTTGAATTTTGCTTTGGAGCCTGAGTAGGTTGAAAGTCAGATGCATTGTGATTCTTAGCCAGATATCAGGGACAGCTTTTGTATATTTGAATTTTGCTAATTTTAAAAATCTTGGCAGAACTTCATTTCTCAGTAGGGGGGATATTGCAGCAAGGAAAGTAATTTGTTTGGTGTATTGTCTTGTTCAAAATGTTTCCTAGCAAATCTATCCCAGTATATATCCCCAGTATGCATGTTCTCATTTGGCAACCTTTGCATAATTATGTTAAGTCTGTGACAGTGACCCTCTTCAATATCCCTCTATGTTGAGCAAGACACCTGGCCATTTATGTGTAATGAGATCTTGCTTGCATTCTTTGATTTCCAATTTTATTTTCAAGGGTTTTTTTCCTTAGAACAAACACAGAGACACCATTAGCAGATTTATGTTTGTCATGTCAACTTGCCCTGAAGATATATTGGGATTCCAGTGTCCAGAATTTTCTGTCAGAGCCAAAAACAATTTTGACCCAATTTGGGGGCATCATGCTGAGCCAGCTGTCTTAGGGAAAGTGTTCCATATATGTCATTTGATCTCTTTCAGATTTTTATGCTCTGTTTCACAAAATAGCTCCAAAACTACTTTCACTATTTCTTTATATCCTCAATTATTTACTTATTGGCTGCTCAACTTTGAACAGCACTCTCCTCTTCAATACATAATTGGAGTAATGAAGAGTGAATTTAAAAACAAAACAATATAATAGCATTGAAATAGAGACAAACTTATAATAGAAATGATTTATCAGAACAGTACTGTTTGGAGTACTTCATAAAACAAAGCCAAGCCAATAAATCTAATAGTGAAAAGAATTAGCCAAAAACACTCCCTTATTACTGAAAGCATTCAAAGGCAGATGAGGATAAAATAGACTTTGCCCCTTGCTTTAAAAGCTTTTAGTGTATGCTAGTTAAACTCCCAAACAAATGGTCAAGAACATCATCATCAACTCCCTTCTCCAGTAGGCCAAGTACTTTTCTTTGAAAAGGGTCTATAGCAGATATCTGTGGAAAAGTGTTCACAATAAAGACTTTACCCATTGTTGCTGAGAATTACAGGAGCTGAAAGGTGATATATCTACAGGGTGCCAGATTCAGGAAGCCTAAGGTTTGAAGGAAATGCTAAGTTGCTGGGAATAGAAAGGCTCTAACGCTCCCCTTTTTCCTCTCTTCCTCGCTTAAGACTTAGATAAATCAATTATAAATGCTTTTAAAGCATTTAAACAATTTATTCTGGTTGTTCTAGTTGTCTCTATGATTTGTTTAAACAACAAAAGCTACCTGGTCTACTCTATTTACTGTGAATTGTGGAAAATAAGTTATATGGAAGACTTTGATTGACTCTATTGATTTCATTTGAACACTGTCTGACCTCCAAGCAACTCTGGAAGGTTCAGAGAAAAAACAACAATAATATCAGTTTTGATTGTTGGTCACCCTGCTACATTTTGCACTAATTTGTTAAAATGTTGGATGGAATATTGCCTACACATGCTTTTTTCCCTTGGGGGAAAATGGTTAGCTTCTTCCTCTTCATCCTAGTGCCAGCCATGCTGGCTGCAGGATCAGGAGAGTGTTGGTGCATTCAACGCTCTTCAGATGTTTGTTTTGCTTTTAAATTTGGTTGAACACTCTAGGGGGAACATTCAATCTCTTGCCCTGGGTTTGATGATTTCATACAGCACATTATAGCATCTCTGGCAAAGAAATAATTGGCTTAAGAATATTACATTGTGATGTGGCCAAACACCTCACCTGGATGGAAATGACCAAACCTCGGAGATTCACTATGAAACTTCCCTTTCTCTAACCCCGGCAATCTGTGTTGTGAGCTTATTGGGGAAAGTTTTCTTGTTTCCTCTTGCATGGGAAGTTGTCTGTCATTATATCTGAGTGCCCAAGGCTTGCCAAAAAGGAAACATCTGGGCCCTTTCCCGTTTGTTATCACTCTGTAATGTTTGCAGATTTTTGGCATAAATTTTTTTTTTTGAAGGGGAGCTGTCTCTGAGGAATTCTATAGAGTTGGTGGACAAACTGAAGCATTGATAGATATGCTCAACTTCTCACATACAAAAGGAAAGGTAGTAGAATGACTAGACTCCAGAGCTGAATTGTTTGAACAAATCAAGCCTCCTTCCTTCATGATGAAGGTGAGGATTAATGGGAAAGGCCACAATTCTATAGCAGGGCATGTGTTTCCATGCAGATAATCCCAAATTCAGTCTCCAATCACAAATAGAAAAAGCTTTTAAGGACCACAGTGAGATGGATATCTACATAACTGTGATGAATAAATGTTAATTTTTTCATTGTTGAGTCTAGTTTGAAAGGGACTCCAAGACTGCTCCCAAGGTTTTATAACGTGGTGCTTATTGTGCCTCCGCTTTAATGTGTAGTTTATTAGGATTTGGAAAAGCTGATTTCTGCAAATAACTCCTTTAAGTCTCTATATAAATCACATATGGGAAAACAAAGGGTGGATTAATTTGCAAAGGGCAACTACCCTTTCATTACATTATGAAGATTGATCTACTGGAAAGAATACTACTGTCAGAGGTACATTTTACATCTCCCTATTGATTCGTATGAATTCATTTCTGGGAGCCTTTTCCATGAAACAGTAGTAAGCAATCCTTCAATACTCATCACTCATTACAAAATTTGCTTTGTTTGTCCTTGAGATTTTTGCTTCAGAAACAGTCATCTTCTAGTATTGATGACTAGCATTGATGGTGTTACCTAGTTTGGTAATGAGAATTGCCTGCAGGAAGACAACCAAGCTCAGAGATCACTAAGGACTTTGCAATCATCCCAAATACTCTGCACACATCCCAGCATAATTACCCCATTCAGTCCAATCTCCACCCCGCATGAAAGCTTCCAGATTTTGTCCTAAGAAATCGCACTGTGCCCTCCATCAAAGGCAGTGTCTAAAGCAAGAGTCCACTGTTAGGACTTACAACTTGCTGAAAACAGAAGCAAATCTCCTAGATGTCATTTTTGCTCTGTGCACACAGGAATATTCATAAGGCTCATTGTCTCCCTTCTTTGTCTAACTCGAATCAGATGACAGATTTTGATAGAAGGCAATACAGGTGGGAAGTGGAAACATCACAAAACCCATTTCTTTGTAGGCATGTTCCATTTCCTTTTCAGGTGACCAGTTGGATTAGCTTAGATCTTTTAAAAACATGGAGAGCAAATCTCTACATCAGATTTAGCTGCATTAGCACATAAAAACTGAAAATGCTAAAAACTGCTTATTAAATTGAAGTGACTGAAAATGTTGATGGAACCTACATAAAAGTGAAAGCTAAAAGAGGCTGACTTTCTGACACATTTTGCCAACACCCTTTATGTCAGACATACTGTATTTCTTGCAAAGAATTTTTCTTCAGCGTGATATACTGGTAGCGACTTGTAATGTTTACTTCCCCCCCCCCCTTGATNTTTACTTCCCCCCCCCCCCTTGATCATTGGTATAGACTAGCAATGTTGCCTCTTCTAGAATCCATCTTTAAAAACAATTTGAAGGAGCAAACTCCTACATTATCTGAATTTGTGTTTCCAAATAATGCTTGAGATTTCCAGGCAAGCCTTCTAAAATTATACTAAATGATGTTACACCCAGGAATTAATTTTGTCAAGATCTAATTTTAGCTAATGTTTGACTAGATTTCACACAGCAGAGCAAAATGCTTATCTATCTATCTATCTATCTATCTATCTATCTATCTATCTATCTATCTATCTATCTATCATCTATCTATCTATCTATCTATCTATCTATCTTTATTGCTAGGCCAAGATAAGAACAAAACAAAGCAACATAAATATGTAGAAATGAAAAATATGATGCATGAAGAAAAAATAAAGATCCTACATAAAAATAGTTATCGTTGTCCACAATTTCTAGCTTGCTAATCATTATCCTTAAAAAGATAATGATAATGTCAAGATAATGATTTACCATCTGTATTTTTAAACATGTTTTTGAAAAATATGGAGGTTCCAAAGAGTTTATTTACCTTTAAGGTTTTTCATACAACGCTTGCTCAATCAGTTGAGATACCATCTAATTTTATGCTATGCTGTTGCTGCTAGTTATGTAACTTCTGGCTGCAGGGGTGTGGGTGTGTGGTTGGCATGCAGCACAACATGAAGTTTTTGAAGTTGCTGAATTTTTTAAAAGCACATGATTCCCACTTGCATCTGGCATAAACTTGGAAGACATTTCACTTTATGTAACTGGATACTAAAAGTCAAGAGTCCTGTCATTATTTAAAGAAAAGCTGGAAATCCTGTCTAGTTAATTTGATTAAAATGGCATTGTATGGGCAGGTTTTCCAGAAGATTATGCTTTAAAAGCTGTGCTACCTCTTCCTGGTAGTTGATTGCTCCTGATAAGTATATTTCTTCTTCTTGCCAATGTTTGTAGATACATCGGGGATTGTTTTTAAAGGCAAGTCTGAGTTGAAAGATTTATGGAGGTTCTATTAATAATGTCTTCTTCCATAATTCCCAGACAGCATGAATAGAATCCCACCACAACTGAAACTGAATTGGAATTCAACATAATTGCAATTGTGGAGGTAAACTGCTTTGTCGGACTTGGATTAAAGAGACCCAATCTCAAACTCCTCCTCAGTCATTAAGCTCATATATCATCTTGGAAACAGTAAATTTAATTTGATGTAAAATGTCTTGTAGTGTGTTTATTTTTTAAACATTGTCTTAATATCCTAAAGAGATTTATAACAAAATGATAAAACTGAATGAACTACATGTATTGAAAGCTGAAAGCTCCCAAGAAGAAACTTGAAGGTAGCATGAAAACAACTAAAATTATCCGACACAACCATAAAGAATTGATCATTCTTCAGTTTAGCAAAAAGATATATAAAAGAAGATGGGTATAATATGGATATGTTCAAAATGTGGATGTGGAAATAGTTTAATATTAAAACTCCTAGACATCTAGGGCAGCTAAATGATAGACAATGCAAAATATATAAAAGGAACTACACACAGAATATAGTTGAATTATGATGTTGTAATGTCACATGATTTGAGGCTCTAAATTGAGATTAGATATATCATGGAGAATTTGATTATAATTGCTCCTATTTATGATATTATATATCTATTGAAAGTGGGTTGATTAAGTGGCATCAAGTTGATAACTCTTAGTAGCCATATTTTTTTTTCTTGGCATGCATTTCCTCAGTTGTTCATCATTCTCAGGAACACACACTCATAGTCAACAGCCATCTCAATGAAGCAATATAACAAGATTTGGGGATGTATCAGAAGAAACTGCCTTTAAATTTCAGTTAGAGAACAACAATAGTCATAGAGATTATTGCTGTTGTGTCCTGTCTGTGATTCTTCTGAACATTTAATTTGAAAAGTTAATGGACCAAGTAAGATTCATCTCTTATGGAAAGTACCGGGATATAAATATAATACTTGAGATTGCAGTTGTTTTCCCATTGGGAAAGGGCCATTACATAGTGTTTACAACCATGCACTGGGGAATAGGAGACTAATGCTACTCATATGGAACATATTGAATCTGACCTTCTGGAGATGGAACTGTCGCATTCTAAACAGCTGAACAGGTATGACAGCAGATTTGGACAAAGTGTTGCTTTCATTATCCACACATAGATTAAGGAGGCTGAACATTAACATTTTAATTCCTGGTTTTCTTACTTGCAAACAATTATCCAGTGCAAATCTAGAACTTTTTATATTCCCTTTCCCTGCCTTAAAAAAAAGTCTAATTTGAACTTTATTGATGATCCGCACAGCGAGCACTATTTTGCAACACTGGAGCCAGGAGAAAGTGTGCTGGTAAAGAAATGCCAATTGTGCTTGCAACCCCAACTCTGGCTTTGCAATAAAAGTGGAGTAAAGAATGCTTTACTTTGCTGCCATCGAGAGCCTGGCAGAAACTGGATACAGCACAGCTTGCTGGGGTATCATTTAACAAAGGAGAACCCATCACATACTCATTCTGTATTACTTTTCTATTCTCCTTCCTCCATGACTTCTGCTAATTCAAAACGTGGGGTCAGAAAACTTGCAGCAAAGAACTTCTCACCTATTTTGCCCAACTTCTCCTGACACAGATGGGCAGGACAAAAAACAATACATGGACACTGATCAATGAGATTTTAAAAAAAGTTTTCTTATGTCTGTTCTTAAACCTTCTTCCCCATTTCCCTCATAGAAAAATGGAGCCCCAGCAATCAGAATTCCCTGGTGCCACTCATCTCCAGACCCACCCATGGATTGTAAGATTTTTTTTAAAAAATGGCTTATTTAGTAAGAGAGCTGTAACCAAAAGGCAAATAGCCTTGAAATTAGTGACTAAGCAGTTTTTTCAATGGCCAGAAGACATATTTTGTGTCTTCTGCTGTTGCATTAAGTAGGGTCGATATATTGTTCAGGTAGTCATCTACTTAAAACCACAACTGAGCTCAAAATTTCTGTTGCTAAGCAAGAGATCTGTTAAATAAATTTTGTCCCATTTTAAAACCTTTCTTGCCACAGTTGTTAAGTGACTGTTAAGTCACTGCAGTTGTTAAATTAGTCATATGGTTATTAAGTGAATCTGGCTTCCCCATTGACTTTGCTTATCAGAAGGTCATAAAAGGTGATAAAATGATCCGGGACACTGCAGTTGTCACAAATGTGAGCCAGTTGTCAAGCATCCAAATTTTGATCACATGATCATGGGGATGCTCCACAGTCTTAAGTATGAGAAACAGTCATCACTGCACACTTTTTTCAATGCAGTTATGATGTTGAACGGTTGCTAAATGAACTGTTGTAAATCAAGGACTACCTGTATAAAGAATCATACTAATCTAGTCTCTATTCTTTCACCACAGCGATATTGGTTATAGTGGAGTTTCAGAGCAGGTATGAATGCAGTGCATGCCCTTCTCTGGTTATGGTTACAGGATGCTTCCTGGTAGAGCTGCTGGGAGGTAATGGGGCTAGAAAAACCTGAGCTGTAGCGTTTCATAAAAAAGCGGTGACTCTAGAGTTGTTAAACAAGGTTGGGAGTGGCTCCTGAAAAGTGGAATGGAGCTTTGTTCTTCCAAGACAATTTTCTTGGGCGAGTTGACTTTTGTAGAGCTGGATGACAAGGAAGAGAACATCCCAATGCCCACAGAGGGCTTTGAGAGGGATTTATAGAGTTATTGCGAGTTGGCAGTACAAAAATTGATCTTGGTTCATTGCACAGTCAATGAAAATTGATCTTGGTTCATTGCACAGTCAATGCAAATTCAGACTGGATTTTGCATTTTCATCTACTTGTCAGGTTCTTTCCAAGGACCTGGGATAGGCAGGTGTGGATGTTTGACGGTGTTACAGATATTGTCACAGTATGTACGCTATTCTAAGTAAAGCTGCCTTTTGCAATTGACTGGTGGTGATTTTGACAGTGCCAGTGGTGTTCCAGGGGTGCTCCAGTTATTTTGGGATTGCACCCATGGCTCCTATTGTTGTATGGCTGCTCCATTCCCATTGGATTGGCAGCAAAACAACAAGAACACTGAGAATCAGAGAGGAGAATTATTAATAATTTTATTATCCTGGAGAAAGGAATGAATGGAAGATAAGACAAAGTTAGTTAAAACTTCTTTATAAGCAAACTCTTTGCAGCTGGTAGCCTTTTCAACATTTCGATGGTCAATGGGATATGACCAATGACGTGAAGATATTCCATCTGTAAGCAGTGAAGATGATTTGCTGCTTGATTTTGATGGCAGCATCCCGGGGTGCTCAGAAAAGGACTGCAAGCATTTCATGGGCTGTGGGTTCTCTGCAGCTGTTATATTTAATATGTTTGATTGCTTAAAACAGTTTTGGTATAAAATGGCCCAACAGGGAGTAAAGAACATTGTGTAGGCAAATAACGCTTAAGGATGAAATCAAATGTGCAAACTGAATTTATCATGCATGAAAGAATGGACTCTTCTCCATCTATACCCCAACCTCCAGAAACGATTTTGAAGGACATGAAACGATTTTCTTCATCCATGAAAAGGACATATCCATGTTTCCTCAACAGGGTCTTATTTTCTTTTGGGCCCCAAAATAAGCACTCGGGCTTATTTTTTGGAGGGGGTGTTATTTTTCCCCCCCCGTGTATGAGAGGCCCACTTCTTTTGCTTACTCATGGTGGGGCAGGAGCCATGTGATATGCCAGTGCCACCCCCGTGAGGCAGGACTGTATGGAGCTGCCCCATACTCCCTGTACCAGCTTACCTCAGGACTCCTGCAACCAGGCCATTCATGCCCCAATATCTGCCTTGCAACCACTCAAACTCCCGCTCTGTTGTGGCCATGAGCAAGCAGAAAAAGTGGGCCAGCAGCCATGTGGGCTCCTGCTTTACATGGTTGCTGATGCTGCCACCGCGAGGCAAGTGTTGAAGCATGGATGGCCTGGTCTGGCTGCAGTGGCCCTGAGGTCCCATGCACTGGTGCAGGGCCCATGGGACAGTTTCATCACCTCCTCACCTTGCTTTGTGGTCACAGCACCCTGAGCAACCAGACTGGGCGCACAAGGCTCTTAAGTAGGGCTTATTTAGGGGTAGGGCTTATTTTCAGGGAAGCAGGGTAGCTGTGGTGCCACAGTGATCAGAATAGAGTACTGCAAGCAGTACTGACTACCAGCAGTGGCAGATTGATTCTGACCAGCTCAAGATTGACTCAGCCTTCCATCCTTCCAAGATGGGTAAAAGAGGACCCAGCTTGTTGGGGGGAATATGCTGACTCGATAAACCACTTAGGTGGAGCTATACAGCATTGTAAAGTGGTATATAAGTGTGTGTTATTACTATTGCTATTTGACTTCATTCCAAAAAAAAATCAACAAAAGCCTTTTCATTTTAGCTAAGCTGAAGTATATACCAGTAGTTGTCTTCAAAAATTACAGCATCCAAAGTTTTGTGTTGAAAACAACAACTGCATTGTATGTCCTGAAAAGGCGGGGCTGACTTTTCTTATTCATGCTGGTTTAGGAGATATAATCATCATTCTGAATTGACTTCTGTCACATTGCTATTGGATATGTAGTATTGTTATACTTAGTTTGGGTGACTTAGTTGATTAGTATCATTTCTAAGAAGAAGCGCTTTAAAAATCAAATGCCATAACAACTATTGAAGATACATTTACTTATTTATTTATAGTCCACCTTTATTTTTACAAATCACTCAAGGAAATGAACATATCCAACACACCTTCCCCATTCTATTTTCTTCACAGCAATAAGCCTGTGAAGTGGGTTGGAATGAGAGAGGATTGACTCAAGGTTATCCAGCTGACTTTTATATTTAAGGCAGGACTTGAACTCATGCTTTCTTGCTTTCTAGCCTGGTGCCTTAACCTCTAAACCAAACTACTGTAGCTGTGCTGGAAACCTCCTGGTCCCCTTAAATCAGAGGTGGGAAATTATGGACTCCACAATGTTAGGGATAACATTGTTTGCCCTGACTGGTTTAGGTAAAATAATAACTAAGTAATCATGGTTAGNGCACATATGTTCCTCTTGGCTTCTAGGTGCTCACTAAGAAAGGATTTTTTTGAAATGACCATCAGAGCATTAGTATATTGTTATATTATTATTATTAACACGCTCTGATGCTAAGGAGTTCTACTCCCCCTCCCCATCTGAAAAGAAAACTGTTCCAAACACAAGCAGAGGAGAGGAGTTTCAATTTCAGTTTTAGTTTTACAGCACCAAGCAGCTTTAACAGTACAGTTGAGCTAAGCCATGCCCAGGCTCCTTGCTGTCTCTTTGCTCACACAGCAAATACTGTTTCAGTTTCCAAACAGCCCTCAACTGTCTCACACCCTGACAGGACACTAGCCAGGTGAATACTGTTGGATGCTGACAGGCAGAGGCAGAATTTTTAACTCCAGAAGCTTTTTCTTTTCTCACTGTTTTCAAGTTTTGTGCTTTGCATTCTATAGTCATAATGATTTAGATATGTGATCCCAGCTTCACTGGACTCATATCCCAGACATGTAAATAACCTAGATGCAGTGATATGCTGAAGCTTGTAAGAGCTGATTGCTATATTTTTCTAGAATTTTGTGAGCTGGTTGAAAGCTGACCAAAGCAAAGTCCCAGCACTTAGCATGCCAGTCGGTTCTTTGGTTATTAGTGACACAAGATGGCAGCAGTTATGCAACTGGAAGAGCTGGTTGCTAAAAATTTATTAACACACCAGTGCCTGGATGCAACAGAGTAATTAGGGAGAATGAAGCAGTATCTATTAGAACATGCAAACTGTGGGTTGGTTTACATTTTGAAAGGAAGTTGAAAACATTTGCACACCTGGAATTCCAGATAGATCTTCAGTAAAAGACAGTGGCTTTGATCATGGAAGTATAGATCAGAAAAAGATCTTTCGGGTTTCTTTTACTAAAAGAAGGCTAAGCTGCAGAATATGGAATTTGAGCAAATGGCAATACAAGTCATTAATCTTATGGTTTGGGGGGAAGTTAGTAGAAAGGAAGAATGGATATAATTTTTTTTCTTTTGGGGGATTTAATAAATTTGTTGTAATTCTGGTGCTGCCACCAATAGAAGATTTGCATGTATTCAAGCTTGAATGAATTCTAATTTAATCTCAAAACATCACTAAAAATATTTTCTCTAATTCCAGGTCATGATGATGAAATTATGTCAAATTTTCAGCATGGTTTCCCACAAAAAATTAGAGGTTGTCTCTAAGCAAAGACTGTTGATGGACAAAACTTTATGGTCTCTGAATAGTTTCATCCTCTTAAGGAAAGGATTAGGTGTCAAAGAACCATGTATTTTCCCTCTTAAGTGATTCTTGTCTTTTATTTTTCCCTTTATAAGTCTCCAACAGTTGCTTTTGATTGTGGACTTATACAAATATGTTTAATAAACAAATAGCAGATGTTGCAACAAGAGATCATGATAGAATCACTCATCTTTGATCATTTAGAAAGTTACAAATTGTGGCTTTTAGATTGTAAATATAACATTGTCCTACTAATGTTTGACAAGAGCAGATGCCTTCATCACATCATACATTATTTTCACATAAAGTTGGCTGCCAATTTCAGTTACTATGAATCTGTGAGAAGGACTGAGGAATCTCCCAAATTTGAGATGCATCATATTCCTCATGAATACAGAACTTTCTAGAAATATTAGTTGAACTGGAAGCATTTCACTCTTCAAAATTTGAAACTTTAGAGGAAAATACTTCCTTTTATCTGAACTAAATGAAACTGATTATATTGAGTTTGGCTTGAAATAGGGTGGGTGGCATTTAAGTCAAACCCAACAACCACATTATATGTTGCCAAGAATAACTCAGTCAAAAGTTGACTTTCCTGAGGTAAATGCTGGCTATCGAATTGCATTGGATTGACTCCCAAAGACTACAAGATTGTAGAAAATTTGTCTTCTCCAACCTGATGCCCTCCATATATAAAAGAATTACAACTATAAAAATTTATTGACCATTAACTATGATGGTTGGAAATTCAGGTTATTGCAGTCTCAGCATATAACAGTTGGAGGCATTAAGTTAAGGAAACTTAAAATAGGCATTTCCCTGTAAATTACAGGGTAAGGATAATTTATAAATTTCTTTCCAGGGGGAAATATCCAGTTCCTATGACTTCCATCTTCTTGACCTTGACCTAGTATAAACTGGATTATAATATAAATTACTTCTAATAATGCTGTATTACCTTTCACATGTTATTCAATTTTGTTCATGTGGGCACAGTCTAAAAGGGATGAAAGAAATGTCAACTGAGGATCATGTTGACCCAGCTTTTTTACAGTGTCTCAGCTTCTTACCTTTATTATTGATAGTAGTATTTTGGCAACCAAGAACTGGCTTTGTTGCTGGATTTAGGTTTGAGAATGATCTTCTCTTTTGATAAGGGAGGAGGAGTGTTTCAGGTTTATCTAACAGGAGGAAATTATTGTCTTTCCTACAAAAAGTGTTGTACTATCTCACCCATACAACTTCATTTCCCAATGAAGGGAATTGAAAATGGCAAAGAGGACTGTTATAGTGATAGAGATATTATGGATATGAATAAATTATGAATGGAGAACTAATATCAAAGTAATGAATACGGCTGTAAATTTTAATTGTTATTGCACAAGATATTTGTACCCAGACAAGCACACTGTTAAATAGAAGATGAATTGTTTGTATTTAAAATAAAATAAAAAACTTAATTAAAAAAAGAAAATGGCAATCAAAAGACCCATACAGAAGTATGATACAGATAGACCTTGACTTACAACTATTTTTTTAGTGACCATTTGACGTTACAACACCACTAAAAAAAAGGGACTTATAACCAGTTTTCACACTTAGGACCTTTGAGCATTCCTACGGTCATGTGATCAGAGTTCAGGCACTTGGCAACTGGCACGTATTTATGACAGTTGTCCTGTCCATGTGATCACCATTTGTAACCTTTTCAGCCAGCTTCCATCAAACAAAGAATGGGGGAGGCCAGATGTGCTTAACAACTATATGATTTACTTAAGAACTGCAGTGATTCACTTAACAACTGTGGCAAAAAGGCCATAAAATGGGCCAAAACTCAAAATTGCCTTGGTTAGCAACAGAAATTTGGGGCTTAGTTGAGGGCTACCTGTACATCCATAATCACAAGGATACAAAAGAAAGTAAAATTAAGTTCAGGGATAGAATGAGGACAACAGTCCATTTCTAAATGTCATTATCTTAAACCCTGCCATTTGTACAGTTTTAAATTACACCTTAAATCCACTATTCCAGAACAAGCGGACTCTGTCCACATCTATACTTCTGATTAATTTTATCTTGTTTCCCTGCAAATTCCATGGAATTATCCTTTTGCTATTATAATCCTTCTGCAGAGCTATCTTTGAAATGAGAGAGATTGGGAAGATGCCAGATACGTCAAGACCAAAAATTCTTCTCCCTCCACTCCTTTCTTGTCTCCTGCCCTTCCCTCGGAAAGAGTGTTCCAGTCACCTCATCTGATGAATAGACTTGATAAAAGGGGCCTGAGCTGTGTTACTGACTTTGATCTAAAGATAGCCTGTAAAAGTCAAACACATCATTAGCAGCAGGAGAGGCACTTCCTTGTAAACAGTGTCTCCGTGACTCAGAGTACAACGCCTCCAAAAGAAAGCTCTCTGCATTTCTCCGGACATTGACAGAATGTGTCATCCCTCCTAACGTTAGGGATGCTGACAACACAAGAACTTTTGTGGCCTGGTGCCAGGTGTTGGGGAAAAAAAATTGGATGCCATAAGCATTTTTCCTTGTTTACAATAGCTTCTGATATTCCTCATAGGGGTAATAAAGGTTGGGCAAGTACAGCTATGGTATACTGGCTGGTGGGATATCTATTCAAAAACTTGTCTTTCCTGTGCAGCTTGCTCAAAAAATGGATCTGCATTAAGATCAGCATGACTCAAGACAGGCTGGTATTTTATTTTGACACAGGGGCAAAGAAAATCCTGTAAATGCTCCTCTTTGGGAATACCACTAATATACTGTTAATAATGATCCAGCTGGTATCCTAATTTTAGGAGTGGTCCGGATTAACATGCAGTTTTTGTTGGCTTTTCCTGAAAGAGCAGAACAAATATAATTACCTGTGTTAATAAGCTTAGTAGAGGATATGAAAAGAATCTCATCCGAAACTTAAAAAAAGGATTTAGAAGAATTAATTATGAATGAATTAATGAAAAGGAAAAAAAACCTAGGCCAATGCTAAATATTTATAAGGTTTTTTTTAGTGTATTTACGTTTGGAAACAAAGAAAGGAAAATACAGGTAGTCCTTGACTTACAACAGTTCCTTTAGTGACCTTTCAAAGTTACAATGACACTTAAAAAAGTGACTTATGACCATTTCCCACACTTACTAAATTGTTTATGACAGTTGCAGAGTCCCAGATGTAACTTCCTTTTATGACCTTTTGATAAGCAAACTCAATGGGGAAGCCAGATTCACTTAACAACCGGGTTACTAAATTAATAACGGCAATGACTCACTTTAAAAATGTGGCAGGCAAGGTTGTAAAATGGGGCAAAACTCACTTGACAAATATCTTGTTTAGCAACAGAAATTTTGGGCTCATAAATTGTCATAAATCAAGAACTAACAAAAGTAGTTAGACTTATATACTACTACATACTGCTTTACAGCTCTTTCTAAGCGGTTTAGACTCAGCATATTGCCCTCATCAATCTGGGTCTTCATTTTACTGTCCTTCCAGTCCCCTCCTTCCGAGCACCTGCAGGAACAGTCTTGGTTCCCAAGAGAAAGTATTTTGTTTTGGCTACAACACCCCAACTGTCTCTATTTCCCCCTCCCTGTCCTTCTTCTCCAGAGTGTCAGCGCTGAGTTCTCAAAATGACCTCAGTCAGGCCAGCTTCAGGGTTGACACAATCACTATTTGCAATTTTCTTAGCTGCTTCTGACAAACAAAGTCATTGGGTGAAGCTGGATTTGCTTAGTGACCATATGATTCACTTAACAACTGTGGCAAAAAAAAGTTTGTAAAATTGGGCATAATTCACTTAACAACCACCTTGCTTAAGCCCCTGTCACACTGAACCAACGGATGCAAAGAGAGCATGAGTTAAAATGATGGAGCAAAAAACCTTGCCATCCCGTTTGGAAACATGATGCATCTGTTGCGTACTCACTGCGTATGTCTCTTCATATGCTCTATTCCGTAAAACATCCATCTACTGCTATTTCATCCGCTCAAAAGTTTTTGAGACAGCACTACAAACTTTTGAGCGGATGAACTTTCCGCCGCGTACGATCTACATCCACGAACATACGGGCAACAAACATTCTACGTCTGTTGTCATCTGTTACACGATCCGATGTATCCTCTTGGCATCCTCTGACATCCGCTCCAGCGAAAAGCGGAAAGAGGGAGGAAGCGAAAAAGTACGCGGAACATCCACAACAGCTTAAGTTAGTCACGGACTAGTAGAAAGGATGAAAGCGGATTGCATCTCGCTATAAAGAAGCATTTAAAAATGGACAAAACATTCGTATATGGGACATATCTTGGATATATAGATGTCTGGAGGATTCCTAGAGTATGTGGAAGGATAGCTAGCGGAAAAACCGACATTTGCCTATAAAAAGGGGGAGGAAATCCCCAGGATCTCCACTTTCAGTCCAGCAGAACCTGGTGTGCAGACCTCTTCCAGCCTTGCTCTTGCTCCTTTCCACATAATCCATTTATCTCCACCATGGATCATCGCACACTCCTTTTGGTAAGCCGCCATCATTCAACAACCAAAACCAAGCTCTCTTCAGACTGTTTCACCTTTTCTATGCAAAGAGAAGAAGAGAGAGACGTCCAAGAACTGTCTGGGTGCCCAATGAATGGATCGGGAGAAAAGAAGTGGAGTTTGGACTGAACGACAACTCGTATAGGTGGAGCTGAGGAGATGAAGACCCCGTTGCATTCCAGCACTTCATGAGGATGCCACCAACCAATGTTTGACGAAGTTGTGGGAGCCGGCTGAGACCCAGGTTGACCAAGGCAAACACCAACTTCCATCCCAGCCTGACCCTGGACTGAAGGGGCATTGACTCTGCGGCACCTGGCCTCTGGGACCACGTACAGAAACATGCAGTATGCCTGGAGGTGCCACACAAACACCATCAGCATTGTGGTCAGAAAGTGGTGCAGGCCATCATCGAAGAATACCTGGAGGAGCTCCTCCAGTGCCCCAACACTGAAGAAGGCTGGAGGAAAGTTGCAGAGCAGTGGTATCAGAGGTGGAACTTTCCCCACCACCGTTGGAGCCATAGATGGGGAAGCACGTGGCCTGCAAAAGCTCCAGCCAACTCAGGGTCATAATATGTCAAATGCACAAGGGTTCTTCAGCTATCATCCTCTTCACCATGGTTGATGCATGACTACAAGTTCATGTACATCGATGCTTCAGGCAATGGCTCATTCTTCAGATGCCCAGGTATACAACGCCAGTCACCTCAAGGAGGGGATGGAATGCAACCTCATCATGGGCTTCCCAGATCCAGACCCCCTGGCCCAACGACACACAAGATGTGCCCAACTTCATCGTGGGGGATGACAGCCTTCTCCCTCAGAACCTACCTCATGAAGCCCTACACTTCAAGATACCTCACCCGTGAAGAGAGGATACTTCAACTACAGGCTGTCCAGGGCAAGAGGGTGGTGGAGAAACGCCTCTTGGGCATCTCTGGCCCAACAGGTATCCAGGTATATCTCCACCACCATGTCAGCATCGCCCATAGACCGTGAGGAGCATCGTGGAAGCTTGCTGCCATCCTGCACAATCTCATGCACACCCGCTACCCAGTTGCGGCACGAACAGGGACTTGTCAACGATCAAAGCAATGGACATGGAGCCTGCGGTGAATGGAGGCAAGGACTAAACTGATAGACACTGTGGATGTGCAAAGACCCAACAGAGACTTCACGTGGAGGGAAAAAGCAGCGCAACCCCTTGAAAAACTGGTGCAACTCCCCAGCTGGAGCAGTGGAGTGCAAGACAGGATGGTAGATGCTTATGGATGCTTCCTTCAGCCTGTCTCAATCACACTGATGAAGATTGTTGCCATGTATGTTGAGTGGCCTTACAATGAACAGGGCATTAATAAAGAGTTGTTTATGTTGAAATGTGTTGATCAATGATTAAATTGTATTGTATAATAAAGGGCCATATGTGTGGCAGCTGGAGGGTGGACCATACAGTCCCACTATGCTTGCACTGGAAGGTTTATCTATCCCACAGCTATCCATTACCTCATCCCACAGGCTATCCAATCCCACAGCTATCTTACCACACGTTCATCCACAGCTATCCATCCCAACAGCTATCCATCCCACAGCCTACCATACCAATCCCCACAGCACCATCCCACATTCCTTACCCATCCCACAAGCATAGCAAAGCTACACCCTTTTTATTCAAAGTTTTCTCCAACACTTTATTGAGTAAAAAAAATGAATCAAAGTGTGTGAAGCAAAGATAACCTTTGTTAATAACAAACTGTATGACTTTATGAAAAAGCAAAATACCCAAGTAAAGTGTCTTTAAGCAAAGATAAAGGTGAACAAGGTAACAACTCAGTCTCTGGCACTCTTTTCAGTGACTCTGAGCTGCGCCATGGTCTCAGATGTAAAGGGGCCAGGGACTGTGGAGGTGGCTATTGCTGGTGCAGGGCTGTCTGAGGCGCCATTGGGGTGCCTGGCCCCCAAGAGTACAACAGGAGATGATGTGTGCAGGAAGCTCTCAGAGAGCTGACTCAGTCCCGTGAGGTGATTGAGAGCTCTTCATCAAGTACCTGGGATGTGAGGCCCAACGCTTGATGACAGATGCTTCATGAGGAAGGGCCCATAGGCTTGTGGGGTCGGAGGAAGGAGGGTTGTAAGTGGGCTGCTGGTCTGCAAGCTGGGTCAGCATGAGAGCGATACTGCTAAGAGGCTAACCGTGAGCGGTCGAGACTGCGCAAGGTCCTTCTGCTCGTGGGAACAGTCACTGCGGAACGGTAGTATGCTAGAGGGCCCTTGGCTTAGACACCCAACAGCGCGATGGGGGGCTTGCCTGAATCCGAGTCGGAAGAGTCGTCTAGATCGTACAGGTCGCGGCATAGACCTAGCCCAGAGTGCGAAGGAGCAGATCCTGGAGTAGCGGTAGCAGCAAGGTCCGGCTGTGGCGTGCCTGGGCACCCCATAGAGAGGGTGGTGCAGAGGAAGCTAGTCCTGATCCTCTCCTGCATCGACTACCTCCACCTGACGGTTTACTGACGTCAACCGCCTCGAGTGCGTCGATGATATTGAAGAGGTCTCTGAGAGATCTCCACGGATACGTCGCGAATGAAAGGAAGTCCTCTAGTGGTTAATGAGGGGATGTGGTATGCTACACAAAGATGACCAGCTAGCGCCACAAGTCCGCTCGTATCATCGGCAGTGAAAAGAGGAGATCTGTGCTGGCTTCCTCTTATAATGTAGTACCCCAGATCCTCCAAGAGGACAGCTCTCTCTGTCCTCCGGCTAGCCTCCTGCCGCTTTTGTTGTAGCTCGAGTGGGGGGTGGAGGTGGTTCGGAGCTGTCTCCTGGTGGCTTGCATTCCTCTTTTCGCACTCAATCTGCAACGATGGGACTACGCTCCAATTGTCCACCTTAGGCATACGGACGTCGCAGCGACATGCGTGTGCTCGGCGGACATCGGGTCTCTGTATCGTGACGGGCCACTACTCAATCGGAAACGACCGCCTCGAAGTACACATGGACGTAGCTGTATTCTCCTCTGGATGGAGAAGAGAGGTGGCTCTGCTGTGCGCATCGTAGACATGAAGGGAGCGAGGAGAGTTGAACAGAGGGGACTGACTCACGCAGAGGAGTGGAATTTCTCAAACGCCACCCAAGAGGAAAGCTTAGCACCTAAGGTCCAGATGAAACATAAGTGAGAGTCATACAACGCGGCATATGCAAGTGAGCTATCCTGACGTGTTGACGACCTAGACCCCGCGAGCTGACTACTTACTCCATCATCCACGAGATCGAGCAGGAGCAACTACTTGCCACTTTCGAAGATTAGGCTAAGCATGTGACAATATTGCTTCCCACCACCACCAGAGGAAAGTCAATGGAACTCGCTCGCCCAGGCTGCTCTGCCTCCTCTGTCTCCACGCTGCCTAGCTTCTCACTCAGGCCCCTCTCATTGCGCGAATTAAGACGCACCTGTGGTCACCTTCCTCACACAGTACGTCGTTTCATCCTCTCAGCCATTCCAGCATTCCTCCTCCTCCATTTCTTCGGCATGAATGGAGCTCAGTACTGCCTCTATCGCATACTCACCCCTGTCTCCTGTCTGATTCTTCCTCCCTGCGCAGGGGCTTGATCGGGTCAACAGTCAGCAGCAGGGCTCTTGAGGGCCCTGTCAGGGCTGGTCCAAATCCACCATCAGCGCAGCAGCACGCAGGGAGAGATCCATCCGCAGCACGACTGAAGGACAAGCCAAACACAAGAACGCAGCAGCAGCAAGAGACAAGAAGCACCAGCAGCAGCAGCAGGAGAAGCCACAGCGACAAGGCACTAGAGCACACAGTAACACCAAGCAGCCCACATAAGCCACCAGAATCAGGACAGCACCAGCAGAGAGCACAGACAGAAGATGACTCCAGGACACCAGAGCAGCCATAGACACCAGCCACAGCAGCTTCAGAGTCAAGCGCAGGGGGTGGGATGGTGGTTCTGTCCTTCTTGCCAGGGATAGGAAGGATGTAGCGACAACCTAGCATTCTCTTCTTCCCATGGTGATCTCTCAAGATAGTCTCTCTGCGCATGCATCTTTCCCCTCCTGCATATGGTGTAAATCACTCTTGCCGAATCTCCCCTCCCATTTTAATATAACCATCACGCGGAGCTTCCGCAATTCACTCTACACTCGAGCGATGTGCAGTCAAAGTATGCTTATGCATCCCTACAGCATCTGCCATAATCGACATCCCCCTCAAAATTGGTCGCCCGTGATTGCATCCACGGATATTCCGCCCTGAGCCAATCCGCATAATAGCACGTTCGGGTTCCTTCCGCTATGCGGCATCCAATTACATGTCGCTCTTGTTCTCCCCCCGAGAAGACCCCTACGGTGTCTTTCATCCGGCTTCAAACCTGCATTATCAGATAGCCCGCTAGGCTCCAGACAGAAACGTCTGCTTTACATTCCCTCGCGTGCTAACCTCCTCTCTCCACGTCTCGTTCACCTTTCCCGTATAAGGATGTCATGGCTGCGGTGTTTATGCACACAGGTTTGGGGCACTCTATGGATGATGCGATGCTCTATGATGACACTCAAACAGATGGAACACATGGAAAATTTGCTCATCCGCTGTGTCCTTTTTACATACGTTTTGCATCTGTTGGCCGGTGTGACCTAGCCTTTAGCAATTGACATTCTGGTCCCAATTGTGATTGTAAATTCAGATAACCTGTATTATGATCAGAACAATTAAAACAATTATCTTTCAAGAGTAAAGTGGAGCTTTAGAAACTGGTTACTGGGAAAGAGCAAGACAATGAACTTTAAAAAAAAAATGATTTAATATATCCTGTCGGGATATCCTGTTGAGTCTTAGTGATCATGTGAACAGATTTGTTTCCATGATAATGGGAAGAAGGTAGACACATTCAGATTACAGATCTAGAAACAATAACAGAGAGTACTGTGGATTGAGGGAAGGATGATTTAATTTGATCTGGGCCACATGAAGAGCACTTGTCAATATAATCAATAAAAGTCAAATCCAACTAATGGCAACTAACATACTCTTCTTTTCTTTTCAGTGTATAAGTTTGGGTGATGAGTGAGAAATCAATGTACTTGGGCAGTATTTTCGAGGTGATTATTTGGGAAAACACAAGTGAATAGCAGGCTAATGCCATTACCAGGGATATTTAATCCATCCTCTTATCCCAGGGTCTGTGAACTTGACACAGCAGTCCTTTTTAGTGGATAATTCGAGATACATGCTGAATGTTTTGTGCAGCACCACATGCCTGTTTGCCAAAAAATGGGAAAAGTAAGACAAGGTCTTAGCTGCCAAGGTGAAACTCTCCAACTCTATTAAACTGTTGCTTGGCATCTGAATGCAAACCACTTGGTTTTAGGGGAGCAGTCAGTCTTACAATGAGCCGTCTGCTGGGCAGCTGTCTTAACGGTCCAGAATTGGACAAAGAGCTGCTTATTTGAGAGGGGAATTAGGAAAAAAGAAAACTTGGCTTGCTGTTCCAGGCCAATTGTCTCCTATGCAATGTTTGGCTCTAGTAATGTCCTACAAAGTGTTTCTGGCCATGTTGAATGTAATAGCAAGTGCCTACCGTCATGGTATACAACCTCTAAACAATGAGGCTCCCGTGGCTTTTTAAAAACAAATTCCTCCTATTTTCTCCTGCACATACACCCCCTTCATAATAATATGTGTACTTTTTAAAAGGTACTGCCCTGGATATTGTTGACCTGCAGTTTCTGACCCTGCTACCTTATTGGAAAATAAGGACTTTCATACCAAAAGTTGGTTTCCTCCAATGACATCAAACTTACTATTTCCAGGATTTCAATTTGCAATGGTCAGAGGCCTTCAGATAGATCTCTCGGTCCCTGTTTTCTGATCAGTTATAATGGTTGCTATTAGGCTTTTCCACTTTAGTTTTAGCAGTAGTTGTTCTGTTCTGTTTATGCAAAATTTTGCCACTTTTTGGAGCGGATGACAACAGATGGAGCCATCCCCAAAATTTTGCTCATCCGCTGTGTCCCTTATGCATACGTTTTGCATCCGTAGGCCAGTGGGACCTAGCCTTTAACCTCTGATGCCTGGATACTTCTCCTCAGATTTTTTTACAAGTCCTATTGATATATCCAACATTACTGGTAAAACCTGCTCTTTTTATGATGGGTGCCTATATATACTGGAATGAATTTTCACTGAAGTTAAATCAAACCATTTCATTGTTACAATTAATAGTGCTGGTAGTAGGTTCAAAGTATTTATTTTTCTCTAGGCCATTTAAAGATGATTATACTGACCCCATATTTTTTAATGTTGAATTTTTAAAACAAACCTGCATTTGGAAGTAAGCATCAACTATACAATTAGATAGCGGCATAAATCCATAAAATCATGAATGAAACATGTAAACCTAGTTACGAAAGCTTTCAATAAACAATGTTTTAATGCTTTTTTGCCGCCAACCTTGTCAAACTGTACTAGACAATGTAATTATATAGAATAACAAAGTTGGAATTGATCTTGTAGGTCATTTAGCTTAACCTTTTAGGTCTATCTAGACCAGAGTTGTCAAACTCCTGGCCTGCAGGAGTTACATGTTGGCCATGCCCATGCCCAGTTTAGCAAAGGGGGGTAAATTCCCGATATGTCATGTGACAACATCATGATGATGTAAATTTGACACCTGGATCTAGACCCTATACCATTTCTGACAAGTGGCTGTCCAGTCTCTTCTTGAAAGCCTCCAGTGATAAAGCACTCACATCTTCACATCTGAAGACAAGCTGTTCCTTTGGTTGAGTGTTCCCATTGTCAGAAAATTTCTCCTTATTTCTAGGTTGAATCTCTCCTTGATTAGTTTCCATCCATTATTTCTTGTCTGGCCTCCTCTCTGTGGCAGCCCCTCAAATATTGGAATTAACTCCTGGTCCTTTGCTTCACTAGACTAATTCATTTAGCTGCTTCATTATCCATCGAAAACAAGCAATTTCTCTGCAAAAAAAGTAGCAGTAGCAGCCACATCCAAAATGAAAGTCCTAAACAGGATAGGACCAATTAATTGTGCTTGCCATGCTATTCCTCCTTTTTCACAGATCTGGGCATAGAAAAAAAAACAAGGAACCCAACTCTGAATTTCAGTTCTTAACAGCTCAATAACTTTCACCAACATCTGTGCACCACAGAATCTCCCCTCACCCATCCTTGTTTAGAACATTCTTTTTGGCAGAGCTTTGCTTTGTAATGGAGAAGAAACTGTTTGCTTTGGATAAAGAAGCACGCAGTTACATGAGCTCTACCTGCAGTCCAAATAAAGGACCACTGCCAGGCACAAGGTTGAGCACCCTTCCTCTTCTGTGAGACACAAGGGTTTATTGTGATGCGTTAGACAAAGAGGGTTGTAGCTTGAATGGGGCAGATTTGGTTCAGTTCCCCGCTTTCCCACATGCTATCTGGGTGGCTTTTGGGAGAAGAAATAAAGGCTCTGACTGCAAAAACCAAATATTTTCAATGGCATTCATTTTTCCCAGTTGCAAAGTTCAACAGATGAGGGTATGATTTTAGTTTATAAACTTGAGCACTGTTAATAAAGGAGAAGAATATGGTGGACAGCAGTAAAGTATTAAGGTACTGTAGAGTGAATGGCAGTGGGAAATCTACAGTGGGGAATGACCCATTGCTATTAACTAGGGAACAATTAGACCTACAACATTAGTTCTACTCTGTTCTTTGGCATAAATAGAATAACATGAATGAAGGGATAAATGGATTTTCTCTCTATGAGAGAAATGTAAGCATTGTTTTAATAAAAATATTTTCAATCTGGTTTTTTGTGTAAAATTATGTAAGGTAAAAAAACAAAATATTCACAGTCCCTCTTTGAGGGAAAAGGGCAGTCTAGAAATGCCAAATATAAATATAGCATAAATAAAAAATATATCAAATAGGCCCGTTTCATCACTTCCTGTAACACCAAAAGTGACAAAACGGGCATATTATTTGTCCCAAAAAGCCTTGCAGAGGCTTTTTCCACGCCTCTGGGAGGCCAAAAAAGGCCTCAAACCAGCCTAAAAATCAGCTGTGAGGCACAGTGCAGGTAAGGGAGGGGGCTGGGGTGGCGTTGCGCACATGCTCAGGGAGTGTGGGAGCACGCATTGTATTCTGGGTGCTGGCACGCAAGTGCGTTCATGCGCTAATGCGTATGCAATTTTTGGCACAGGAGCTTAAAAAGATTAGCCACCGCTGATTTATATATATAAAAACAAAATAACGCTCACACATACATCATCACAAAATTTCCAGAACCATAAAGCCTACAAACTTAAAATTTGGCATGTATGTTCCTCTTGGCTTCTAGGTGCTCTCTAAGAAAGGATTTTTTGAAATGATCATCAGAGCATTAGTATTTCGTATATTATTATTAATACACACTGATGCTAAGGAGTTCTACTCCCCCACCTGAAAAGAAATCTGTTCCAAATGCAAAACACAAGCAGAGGAGAAGAGTTTCAGTTTGTTTCAGTTTCCGTTTCAGAGCACCGAGCAGCTTTAGTACAGAACAGTTGAACTGAGCCACGCCCAGGCTCCTTGCTGTCTCCTTGTTCACACAGCAAATACTGTTTCAGTTTCCAAACAGCCGTTAACTCTCACACACACTGACTGGACACTAGCTAGATGAATACCGATGGATGCTAATAGGAAGGGACACAATTTTTTCCCTTATTTTCCTCCCCCAAAACTAAGCTCGATCACAGTTTTGTAGCAAAGCACGGGTCTAGAGCTTGTGTGTGTGTGTGTGTGTGTGTTGCATCTTAAAGTCCATTCTGGATTTTCCAATCGGGACACATTGAAATTTAAAAAAAATTAAGCTGTGCAAGAATTTTCATTTTAACCACTACAATTCATCCTAAAATAATTGAAATATTTTGAAACCCAAGTTTTCATTTGTTTTATTTCACACAAGTCAGTACATAATTTGAAAAAGAATAGTTAATATTTTTAGAAACAATAATGCCTAAATGTTTTAAAGATTTATATGCTATTGTAATTCCTAAAACTGGAACATTTGTTTTGGGTTTTGAATTTTAGGGTTTATATGAAAAAACATCAAATGTGAGTTATGAAAATGAAGTGATGGTCCTGATAGTCCTGACACAATTACAAATTTCTCTAACTCCTTAATATAGCTAGCTGAATTAAAAAGAGTCAAGATCATATCAACTGCAAATAGATTTAAAAGATACCACAAACAGATTTAAAAGATACGTCTTATCTCCCATTTTTATCCTCTTAATCTTATTATTTGATCTAAGTGCTGTTACCAGCACTTTCGTAGCTCAGTTGAATAGTAAAGGTGCTAAAGAACAACCTTGCTTGGCACCTCTTAAAATCATAATGAGATCTGATTCATAACTATTAAGACTTAACTGAGCATTAGTTGGTCCATAAATATGTTTAATCATTTGACAAAAGCCAGCCCCAAATTTAAATTTAAATACTATTTGTTTTAAAAATACAATTTAAATTTAAATTTGGGGCTGGCTTCTGTTTCAAAATATTTGTTTTAAAAATTGTATTTCCTGAGAATCAAAGGCTTTAAATACATCTAATACAGGGGTGTCAAACTCGCGGCATCACGGTGGTGTCACATGATGTATCATAGCTTTTTTCCCCTTCGCTAAACTAGGCGTGGACGTGGCCAGCACATGACGCATCTGGCCCACAGGCCGCAAGTTTGACAACCCTGATCTAATACATCCCCTGAACTTTGCAAGCCAGTTGGAGCAAAGCTAGTTCACCCTTCGTAGTATACCGTAGATAGCATGCATACATAAGCAAAATGAACGAATAATCTTAGGCTGCCAGAACTACTCTGTGGTTAAAAAGAAAAAGCATTGTACATATGCCATATGCTAAAAAAAATTAAAAACAAAACAAATCTAAAGAACTTATGTCTAATGAAGATTTATTAATTTCATTAAAGCTATATATATTTAAAAAATTCCTTCTTGTTTCTGGGAGCTGACTGCAAACACTCCATGCCGCAAACAGTCTATGCCAAAATCCTGCTTGGATTTCAGGCCACCCACCCCACCCCCAAACCAAAAGGAGTTATCTTGGCAGTGGCATATGACCTTCTGTACTGGCTTCTCCAACTGCCTCTGCTTCCCCAGAACCCAGCAGGACAGATTGCAAATCAAAATCATATGATCGCAGGGCACTTGGCAAATCATTGTAAGTATGAAAAGCTTGCCAAGTGCCCAAATTTCAAATTTTAATTTATATGAGCATCCACCTCACACGTTATGACTCCAGGTAGCATATAGCTATAAAAAAGTTAAAATTTAAAACTATCACCAATACCCCTTCCCCGTGATTGTGGGGACTCTGCAATAGTCATAATGTTGGGCATTGATCATAAGTCCCTTTGTTCAGTGCTGTCATAATTTTGAACAGTGAATGCTTGTTGTGAGGAATACCTAAAAGGATTATTTTGCAATTAAAATATTCTGTTCGAACTGGTCTATAAATTTACATTTTGTATCAGTTTTACAAAAAAATAATAATAATAAATTATAGGTAATCCTTGTTTATTGATCACAATTGTGAGAGACAGCTTTGTCATTAAATGAAGTAGTTGCTAACTGAGAAATGATGGGATTTCTATTTTCTTTTTCTGAACTCCCTGCCCTTTTGAATTCTTAGCTCAGTGCTGGGATAATTAGCAAGAAGGAAATTTACATAGTATGAAGTATTTATATTCATTGGAGAAGAAGATATTACAAAATAAGAAACAAATATACAATGGGGAATACCCCAGGCAATTTGCTGCCAATGCTACTGTATCCTTTCGATGTGTATTCCCCATTGTGTGCCTGCATACTCTCTTGTAATCCTTTCCTCTCCAATCTCCCCACTCTCTAAGTGGGAGGAAGAAATGCAAGTCACAGGCAAAACAACACATTCTGACTAATGGCAAACACATCACTGAGGGATGTTGTGAACGTCATAAATACGGGCATGAGTTATACAGTTATTTTTTCAGCACTATTGTAACTTTGAACAGTCACTGAATGAAGCTTTCAGTAGGCAAGATCTTTTTTCATTTCTTCCATTCAGTCCTGTCCATCTGTATGAAAAAAAATGATGACTAATGCTGGTGTTATTTTCGAAACTATTCTTACTTCCTATACTGAATTGAACATTCACAACATTACACATGGGAATGCTATATCAGCAATTCAGATCCAGAATAGAGCCAGTGGTCATCAGATACAGAAAGCATATTTCAATGAAACATTAGAAGAAATTTCATATAAATACTGTATGACAGTGTAACTGATTGCTTCACTTTAAGTTTTCCTTCTGTGGAAGTACTGAAATATGGAAATGGTTGGGCACCTCTGAACTACATTCCATCATGCAGGTCCCGAATTGTTTCCGGAATTAAATTAGGCTTCATTAACCCAATTTTCAAATTCTGTTACATCTATCTCTATTGCTAAAGAATCTTTTTTCTTTCTATTGAGAAAGAATCCAATTTGTTTGATCTCCAGAATGATCGAGGACTTCCTAAATGTGACTTTGATCTGTTCTAATGTCTTAAGGGTTTGCCATGTTTCATTTCTACATAGTGATTTATACTGGCAAGATGCTAATACTGATTAAATTCAGAATTAATAGCACTTTTCCATAAATAAAACAGCATTCCCCAACTTGCTGCTTTCTAAAATCAGTTGGTGTGGGGGTTCCAGGAATCCCCATAATTATAGTTTTTAAGAAAATCACAAAGGCTCATTTACTCATCACACTTCCTACTGAATGTGTCTGATGATGTTCTACTTGGGATTTCTGTTAGAAAGCTCTTAGAGTTTAATTCTTATGGAGAATATAAAACCTAAGCACCGCAAAGATTTCTTTCATTCTATCAATTATTCTTTCCATTTAGATCTCCTTAATAATGTTTTGCTCTTAAACATCATATCTAGAGGGCATCCGAGAGGGAAACCTTCATGAAATAATGCAATCAAAACCAGAGCTTCACCTGAGAAAGGCAAAGGCCAAACAAAAACCTCATTTACATATAAAATTAACCTCTCTAAGTCTTCCCAAAGGTGCTTTTTCAAGAAGCAACTGGACTTTCTAGTTTTTATTTGAAGACATGACTGAGAATCAACCTGCCCATTTTCTAGTCTCGGCCATTTGCAACTGCCTGACCCAAAATTACATCCTTCTCCCAAGCACAAATTTCAAGGACACCTCACAATACAAGCTTTTGTAAGAAAAATGTAGGAGCATTACAGGAATCCTAGCAAGTGAACTTTACACCAAATACATATGGGTGCATGAGGGCAAAAAAAATAGGGGGTCTTTTTGCTCGCCCTTGTTCTGTAATTGCAAGGTGGCAAATATAAAGGTAGCCTGCAGCTGCCCATAGTTTAGGTAATGGACATGATTCCTGCTTAGTCTGAAAAACAACCTTCACATTAAGCAGTAGAAATTAAATACTGACTTTTTAACACAGAACAGCTGGTGAAATTCCTTCACAATGACTTCTTTGCTCTTTTGCAGTATAATCACTTATCAGACATTCCTGAATATATCTGTGCCTATTTTATTGGCTCCAGTCTAGCCTGTTATACAGAAGCTGTCACCTTTCAGTTGTACTGTATTACACCTCCCATAAATTCTAGTCTATATGCATGGTGGATATTGTAAGCAGTAAAGTCAGAGGGAACCAAGATATTGAAAATATTAAAATAAAAATCAATGTGTAATGAATTGAATATAATTGAACACAAAAGAAGATTTTTATTACTAATTGTATACCATTGAATTTGGACAGCTAATAAATTGACATTAATACAAATGATCAATTATTTCCTTACATAATGTTTCTCAAAGCTTGTTCTCCTCTTACTAGATCTACTCCTAAAAAAGGAACCTGCACATTAAAGATATTTTTTCTTAAATATTCTAGATATGGTGTGGTCAAGACTGTTCAATGAACTAGAAAATCCTTGATTTAATTTAATTGCTGTCATGAATGTACTCAATGACAATTTTCCCTAGTATGTCACTGTATACCTTGGTACTCAACTGCTTGGAAACTCATCAAATTTGTTGCAAACTTGATGCATTTTGATGTAAAAACTAATCATTTGTTTGGTACTCAACCCACAGCTAGAGCTTGTCAGTGTGACTTTTAAGGGTAGGTTTTATGGGATGAAATTACATGGATATATAACTGGAATGAAAATCATAAAAAGACCATCAAATTAGAATGAAGTATTCAGTGGAGTAGCTCCACTGAAGAGATGAGAAGAATGTCGATCAAATTTACATGTAAAATGAAATAGGGAAGACTGCCTGAAACAATATTGATGTTTTAGGCAATCTTAACAAAAGGAAAGTACTCAGAAATATAAATCAGAGACATAGAGGTATAAGACATGTGCTTGAAGTTGTATTTCGAAAAAAAGAATGCATTCAAATCTTACAATGAATCAGTACTCTGAGGCAGTTCCAAAAATGTAAATGGATTATTTGCATTAATTATTCAGTGTTGTTTCCGAATGCAATATAGTTTCTGAGTCATGGGTTGGGATTTATTAGTTCCATTGTTGGTCAGAATTCAGAGAAACTAGAACAGGATCCAGAACATAAACTAGAACACATTCAGAAGAAGGACAAAAAGAATGATTATAATACTAACTAAAGCCCATGTCACACAGGATGCAAAGAGGATGTAAAACGGACAAAAAACTGCCATCCGTCGAAACGCGATGAAATCACTGCTCCATTTTGCTTCCTTCTCTATCGTCCAGCATACCGTTTATTGACATTTCATCGGCTCCGAAAATTTTGGCTGCCAAAACTTTTGCGCGGAAAATGTATCCAGTTCGTCCGTTCTGCATCCGTTATGCATCCGTTAATGCATCCCGTTATGCAATCCGCATAATCCACTTGGCATCCGCTGCGCATCTGCACAACTTGCATCCACCCGGACACAGGGGAGGAAAAACGGACGGACACGGAACAGATGCAGAACAGATGGCAGAACGATTGCAGCAAGGAAACAAAGCGTTTAAAGCGGAAAAAACGTTCCGCAGAGGGACCTATCTCGGATATTAAGGATGTCCTAAAGAGGAGTCTAGAGATGCCAGAGGATGCAAAGGACAACCTATACTGGCCTATAAAAAAGGGGGAGCAAACTCATCTCGCTAATCTCACTTTCAGACCAGCAGCCCACCTGTTGTCAGACCTCTGCAGCCTTCATCTGACTCTTCCTCAGCATCCAGTCATGTCCACCGTGGGAATCCGTACCACAGTCCCTTTTGGCAGCCACCATCGCTTCTGGCAACAGTACGAAGCCATCTACAAGGCTCTGGTGAACTCTACTACGGGGAAGAAAAAGAGGCGGGCCAAGAAGCGCCTGGGGTCAAAAATGGAATCAGGAGAAGAGCAGAGTACGGACTGTACAAACAAGCTGAATGGTGGACTCAGGAAGCAAAGACACTCGGGTGTTTCCAGAACTTCTGAGGATGCCTCCAGCCATGTTTTGATGAAGTTGGTGCAGCGGCTGACAACCAGTATGACCAGGGCAAACACCAAACTTCCCGCCCAGCCTGGAACCTTGGGCTCAAGGTGGCACTCACTCTGCGCCACCCTGGCCTCAGGGACCACCTACAAAAGCAATGCAGTACGGCTGGGGGTGCCACACAACACCTCAGCATTGTGGTCAGAGAGTGGTGCAGGCCAATCATCGAAGAATAACAAGGAGGAGCTCTTCCAGTGCCCCTCCACTGAAAAGGGATGGAAGAAAGTTGCAGAGCAGTGGTATCAGAGTGGAACTTCCACAACGTTGGAGCCATCGATGGCAAGCACGTGGCCTGCAAAAGCTCCAGCCAAGTTCGGGTCCACTTATTTCAACTACAAGGGCTTCTTCACATCGTCCTCTCGCCATGGTCGATGCTGACTACAAATTCATGTACATCGATGCTTCAGGCAGCGGCTCATCTCAATTGCCCAAGGTATACAACGCCAGTCACCTCAGGAGGGGATGGAATGCAACCTCATCATGGGGCTTCCCAGATCCAGACCCCCTGCCCAACCGACATGCAAGATGTGCCCTATTTCATCGTGGGGGATGACGCCTCCCTCAGAACCTACCTCATGAAGCCATACACTTCCAGACTCCTCACCCGTGAAAGAGAGGATCTTCAACTACAGACTGTCCAGGGCAAGGTGGGTGGTGGAGAACGCTTTTTTGGCAATCCTGGCCCAACAGGTTCCAGGTACTTCTCACCACCATGAGCATTGCCCAGAGACCGTGAGGAGGATCATGGAAGCTTGCTGGCATCCTGCACAATCTCATGACGCACCCGTTATTCTTACCCGACCCCAGTCTTGCAGAACAGGCTCGTGGACTGTCAACAAGGCAATGGGACATGGGAGCCTGGGAATGGAGGCAAGGGCGAAACCTGAATTCGACAACTCAGGATTGTGCCAAGGCGCCACAACAGACGCCTCACGGGAAGGAGGAAGCAGCGCATACCTGCCTGAACACTGGTGCAACCCAGCCTGGAGCGGTGGAGTGGCAAGACAGGATGGTAGATGCATATGGATGTTCGTTCAAGCCTGTCTCAATCCACACGGATGCAGATTGGGCCATGTATGTTGGTGGGCCTACAATGAACAGGGCATTTAAATAAAGAGTTGTGTTTGTGTTCAAAATGTGTGGATCAAATGTTACATTGTTATCTGATAAAAAAGGGCCATTAGGTGTGGGCAACCTGGGAGGGTAGACCATAGCAGTCCCACTATGCTTGCACTGGAGGTTTATCTATCCCGACAGCTATTCAGCATCCAAAGGTAACCTGCTCATTCCACAGGATCCCTGCCACCCCACTTGTTATCTTAACCCATCCACAAGCATGCAAAGGCTTAAGCAATTCTAAAAGTTTCCACCAAGACTTTATTAAAAAAAAGAAATGAATGCACAATGTGGTGAATCAAAGATAAACTTTTATGAAAACAAGCTGTAAAAAAAAAATGACCCAAGTGAAGTGTCCAAAAAAGGTTCCACCAAGGTAGCCAGCTACCCGGTCTCTGGCACTCTTCTTGTCACTCGAGGTGTGCCCAGGCTCAGGGGTGAAGGGTCCAGGGTTGCTGTGGTTGTGGGTGTGCCTGGAGTGGCCTGCCGAGAGGACAACCAGGGGACGGTGTGTTGAGGAAGGTGTTTGGACAGCTGGCTCAGCCCCGTGATGCCTGAGAGGTCTTGCCTCCATGCCAATGGGGTGTCAGCTCCAGTACTGATGACAGATGTACTGAGGCCAGGTTTGGCATGTGGGGTGAAGAAGGAGTAGTGTAAGTGGGGCTTATTTGCTCTGCAGCTGGGTGAGGACTTGGCGTCGGGTGGCATCATTCGGCCGATGGGTGGCATCGTTCAGTGGCTTTCCAGTTGGGTTGGCATCATTGGTTGTGGTGCATTGCCATGAGTGAAACCAGGTGGCAACGGTGTGCCGATGAACTGCTTGTCGCCTGGACTGGGAAGGGCTTGCTGCCTGTTGCTGCTGAAACTCCTGGTAAGCGTAGCCCTGGTAGGTGAGGGCCGTGGGAAGCCTTGAATGGGAGGGACATCACCTGGGGTGGAGGAACAGACCTGGACTGGTGGGAGCAGTTCCTCTGGGTCTGGAGGGTTTGTGAAAGCAGCTCGGTGATCCGGTCCTTCACCAGCTGGGTTACTGTGGATCCGCCATTTCCTTGAGGGTCTGGTGTTGACATAGGTGAGGAAAGGGCTTGCGGTTTGGAGGATGGCGGTCGGTTGTGGACCAGCTGAGAGAGGAGATTCTATGCTGGTGCGGATGGTGTCTCTGATCTCCAGCAGGACAGTTGTGGCTCTGCCCCTCCTGCTGTTCCGGCTCTCTGCCTTTACTGCGGAGGCGGAGCTGGGTGGTGGTGGATGTGGCTAAGGAACTGTGTGTGGACTCGATGTCTCCTTTCTCCCCACCACCACCATGGGAGTCCTCTATGCACTCCACCCACGCTTACCACACCTGTCCGCGGGTTCTCCGCGGCATGGCACGCTGCACAGAACAACCTGCCTGGAGACAGGAGCGACTCTCGCCGGAAGAGGACTGGCTTCTCAGCAGGTTCTGCCGGAGAGAGAGGGTCTCGAGAGGGGTTGCTGGTGCCTCGGTGGCGGACCTCACCTCCAGGAAGCTGCACCTGGCCAATACGTAAGGTCTCTTCTGTCTGTCAGCTTTAGCTGTGCCTGGCAGATTTCATTGAGGTGCCAGCTTCCCCGTACCAGGTGTGCATATGTTTTCCACTCCGAAGTGTAACCAATACTCTCTGCCGCTCTTTCTCCAAGCAGCCTGCTTTCCGCTTGGTGTCCCTGTACAGGCCAGTGTCCCTTTCCGCCACAGATAGTCGTTCTCTCTCAGCCACACTCCAGCACCTCAATCCTCGTGCGTCTCCTCAATATAGTATTGCCTCCTCTCCCATTTGTCGCATACGCCTCTTCCTCCCTTTGGCTGAACCGAGATGGGCCCCTCATGCAGAGGGGCTCCCAGGTAGTAGGGCTGCTCCCCACACCAATCTAGCCGCAGCACCAGCAGCCAGCAGAATCATCATCATCATCATCATCCTCACCAACAGGATCATCATCATCATCAGCAGCACGCAGCGGATCATGCATCAGTAGCAGCAGCAGCAGCGGCAGCAGGATGCAAGCAGCAAGGACCAGCAGAACCCGGATCAAGGCAAGCAGTAAGAGTAAGACACCAGCAGGGCCAGCAAGTCCAGGAGCAGGAACCAGGAATACGAGCAGGATGAGCAAGACCAGGATCATGAGCAGTGACAAGCAAGACTAGGAAGGCCCGAGCAGGACGAGCAAGTTCCAGGAGCAGCTTCAACAGAGTAAGCACCAGCAGAAGCCACACGCCAGAGCAGCTTCAGCAGAAGCCCGCAGCCGAAGCAGAGTCAGGCAGAGGGTGCGGGAGGGTTGGCCCTGGTCCTCTTGCCAGAATGGCGGCAGCTGCTGGCTTTCGTTCCGTCCCCATGGTTTGGGGTTGCTGGCTGGCAGGGAGGCTGGCAGGCACCAAGGCTGGCAAACGGGCTGGCAGAAGCAGGCAACGAAGGCTGGCAGCAAGCCTGCGGCAGTTAGGCTGGCAGAGCTGGCAGGAGGCAGGGCAGGCAGGCAGGCAGCCAAGGCTGGCTGGAAGGCAGCTGGCAGCAAGGCTGGCAGGTCAGGCAGGGCAGCAAGGAAACTCGAAGTGTCCAGCAGCAGGTCTTTTCCTCGGAATGCTGGCCACGTGCGGCAGTTGGCTTCCCTTATATCCGGGGGGCTTACGCAATGTTCCGCGATGAGCGCAATTAAACGCTCGGCATCCGTTCTGCTTCCGCCTGTGCATCCGCTTCATCCATTCGGCGTCGTTCTGCATCCGCTGTATCGTTCCTAACCGTCCGCTTTGCTGAGGCCCCCCGGAAGCCCTGCGGTTGCCCATCGCTCCCATCGGCTTCCTATCCGCTGGGCTTCCGTCCGCATCCGCTTTGCATCCCGCCCTGCGTCCTCCCCGCGTCCATGTTTATCCGCTCGCGGTATGCAAATTTTTGCCCCTTTTAAGAGCGGATAACAACGGATGGAACATTTTGCTCGTCCGCTGTGTCCTTTTTGCATCCGTTGGCCAGTGTGACATGGGCTTTAAGTACTGTAAAAATATATTACTTGTTTGTTCTATAGTTTTTGTAGCACACCCAAATCCATAGTCTCTGGGGAGCTTACTGTTGTTAGTGGCAAAGTTGTGTCTGACACATTACGACCCCATGGACAATGTTCCTCCAAGCCTTCCTGTCCTCTACCATCTCCTGGAGTCCATTTAAGCTCACGCCAACTGCTTCAATGACCCCATGGACAGTACCAATAAGAAAATAATAATAATACAAATATCAGGAAACAGAGCTCATAACATAATAGAAAGCGCGCACATGCACACACACACACACGAAGAAGAGTACCACATATGGTTGCACTTTTTAAGTAACCGAAAGCATACCATATAGAAGAAGATCAAAAGCTGCTTTCTCACATAAAGACCAGAATAATGAATATAAGTCACAGGAAGGCAGCATATTCCATCTGAATGTTAGGAGAGGAAAAAAGGATCTCAGCAAAGGAATAACAGTCTGAGACATCCATTTGCCCAGAAAAGTGGTGGGCTTCCCTTAATCAGATTTATTCAAGCACAGACTCACAACCACCACTTGGGACACTTTAATTTGGATTCTTACACTGAGCAGGGTCTTAGACTTAATAGCCTAATTCACATCTTCCAAATCTGTTATTTGATTTCATGCATATTATATTTAAATCCAATCTATAGCACAAATTTAATTACTACACCTATGGACATATGAATCAACAAACATGGCATGTGCACTCAAAACATCACAGGGATTAATCTATCCCATGGGTAGACACACTTCATTTATCATTTCATTATATTTCTCACCATGCTTGGTGAGGTTAGCTAGGGGTGAAGTGACTTGATCCAGAAGTCAGGTCCAATTAAGTTAGCCATTCCCTTTCCAAATTTGAGATGTTCTCTTTCATGTTGAATTTTTCAGATAAATATCTGTCCAACCTCTGCAGTTGGATTTATGAGCTGGCAAACGGCATTTTTTTGGGCTGATTGAACTAGCAGCATTAGATGCAAATTTTTTGTGCAATGCTTTGCAGAATTTCTGCAGAGTCTGTAGAACCACATTTGTTAAAATAATCATGTCTTTTCTGTCTCTGTTGCAGGTTGAAATTAAATCACTACCAAATACAGCTAGAGCTAAACAGGCCCTTTACATGCTATGCATTCTGAAGTAGCTGTTGGCAAAAAGAAGATTGCCTTTGCTAGCTCACTTTCTTTCATAAGGTTGGAAGCATTTTAGATGCTTATTTGTTCAGGTTGCTAGGATTTTTTTTTCAGTTCTTTATCAATAGAAGCCACAGCATTATAATCCTTTTCAGACCCATATTTTATCTGTGTCTATGAAACAAAGATGTCAGGAAAGCTTCCAAAACAGTGCATTTGTTTTTCTTGAGCTTTTTAAAAATCAGTTCGACAACCTGGAGAGTGAAACATGCAAATAAGTGCTACATGCTAACACGGCAAGCTATCTTACTAAATCTGAACAGACCCTTTGTCTGTCAGAAGGGTCTTCAAACTTCCGTTCAAATTCTGAACACCTGAAGTTAAGGGTCTTAAGGACTCGATTGTATTGACCTCCTCCTTATCTGGGAGTTAAAGTCCACAAGTCTTAAAACTTTTGTCACCATAATCTGCAGCTAATCAAAATATTATCTTTGTCTGTGAAGAGTTTTGATTTTGTCTGCAACTCTAATGGGTGAACACAGCAGCTGCTTCCAGCAGTGGATATGGTCCATAATCAGATTGGGAATTGGGTGTAAATTTGTATCTTGACTGGATACCAAATGCAGAAACAAGTTCTTTCAGGATATACTTGGGTTAATTTAATACTCTCAATATGTTCCATAGAATGCCAGCAAAATTCAGAAGCAATGCATTAAACTAAGTATTTTGGGCACATGATCAAATTTTGTGCTTTTTTTCTTAGTACCTGCTGCATTTTGGATTCACATACTCCTCCTGTTTTCTAGTTTTAAATCATAGTACATTCCCCATACCTGAATGTTTAACAGAATGAATGCTTAAACCATTTTTACTATTTATAGATATTCTTATGGTGAAATATTGATAACAAAAAGAAAAACGAACTGTTTAACAGTAAAGAAAAGTAGAATTAGAGCATAAGATCAGGAGAAAAAATGGCTTAAATCATAGTGTTTTGCTTGGAGGGGAAAGTGCCAGAATGATACCAAAGTAAGTACTAGATAAGTGGATAAAAATTAAAAAGAATCCATGCTGGATAGGTTCAGGATTTTGTTTCAAAAATTCTGTAGCTCCAGACTTTAATTGTAGGTACTCAGAGGCATGGTTAACTATGACCTTATGTAGTCATTATGGTTAATCATTGATAATCACGCTGCCCATGATTTTGCCCAAACTATTTTTAAGTTATTTGAATCAGAGGTGGTATTCAGTAGGTTCTGACCAGTTCTAGAGAACCAGTAGCAGAACTTTTGAGTAGTTTGGAGATCTGGCAAATACCACCTCTGACTGGAAATTTTGCAGTATCCTTCCCCTGCCACGCCCACCAAGCCACGCCAACAGAACCGGTAGAAAAAAATTTGAATCCCACCACTGATTTGAATCCCTACCTATGGAAGCTTATACGTGTGAAGAATATGCAGTGCATTTTTGATCTTTTTTGCAGCTCTCAGTTTGTTATAATACATCCTCAAATCTGACTTCATGTTTTCATACACGTGTGTAAACTCCACTGAATGTGTTTCAGAATATGTGCTTTAGCATACGTTTTGCCAAACTTCTTGCATTTTTCCCATTCTTGAATTCAGTTTTTAGAGAAGCAGGGAGTAGCATGGAGAAAAGAGGAGCTTGCTGAATTGCAACTAATAGTTTGTGGTTTTCATGAATCAATGATACAGAGCAAACAGCAGCAGAAGTGAGACAGATGAGGAGGCAAATCATGAAAAGCCCAGAATATAAACTAGCTTTTCCTAACCAAGGAACTTGCATAGCCATACCTTGTATTGCTTCTCAGCTTTTGTCTAAGAGCAAGTATAATCTTTGACTTAAAACCATTTGTTTAGCAACCTTTCAAAGTTGCAAAAAATGACTTACAACTATCCCAGCATCCTCATGGTCATGTAATAACAATTTGGATGCTTGGTAACTGGCATGTATTTACGATGGTTGCATCATTCTGGAGTCATGTGATAACCATTTGTGGGCTTCTCAGCCATCTTCTGACAAATAAAGTCAATGGGAGACGCTGGATTGCCTTAATGATGGCCTGATTCACTTATCATGGCCAAAAAAAAGGTGGTAAAATTGGGTGCAATTCACTTAACAACTACCTTGCTTAACAACAGAATTTCTGGTCTTAATTGTGGTCCTAAGTAGAAGCATGTACAAGTGTAGTGTGGGTGTATAGCTACTCCTATCCTCATCATCTGTAAACATAGCCTCCTAGCAAGGGATGATGGGAGCTATAGTCCCACAGCTGGAGAGACTCAGTTTGTGGATAGGATGACTTAATAGGACTTGTGAATTCCAGAAAAGAGGCAACTCTCAACTCTAAAAGTATACATGGTTTGTTCCTTTAAAAAAGTGTCAGGGATTTTTTTTTAAAAAATGTGAATAATTAAAGAACCAACCATGATAAATAAGGCTTTATAGGAGACTTTCCAGTAGCACAAGTTTACTTCAACTGTTAAGTCTTTCAGTTTTTTGCGATGGTTAGTACCAGTTCAGGATATACCCTGCTATTTCTCTTCTGTTCATAATCTAAAAATAACATTAAGAATAATGGAAAAATCTAGTTTCTCAAAAAGTCATTTTATGAGGTCATGGAGGGGGAGGCTTAAGTTGTCTATTTTCTTTATATAAAAGCTTGCGTGCTCTTTGTCTCAAGAACCCTGTGTAAATAGCAATAAAGTCATGCTCCAGTTATAGCAGTAAGTATAACTCAATAGCATTTGTTTTCAAGAAACACATGTGAAATAATGAAGGTTACCTGTAAGCATGGAGGTCAGAGGAGTAATAAAAACAATATGATATAAAAACTGCTTGTTAAAGAACAAAGGCTTGAAGAGACAATCAGTGTTAAGGTCAGAGGAATATCAAATCTTGATGAGTTTATAAAACTAAATGAGCTCATACGCTCTGCTGCATAGTTACCAATCAAAACTTTAAAATTACCATCTGTTCTCAATCTCTCTCTTTTTGTTCCCATTTAGGATTTAGTGTCTAGAAAGAAAGATACGAAGGATTGCACCATGGCTCCGAGAAAAAGAAGTGGGCGAGGGATTTCTTTTATCTTCTGCTGCTTCCGAAGTAACGATCATCCAGAAATCACGTATCGGCTGCGGAATGACAGCAATTTCGCCCTGCAAACCATGGAGCCTGCATTACCCATGCCTCCGGTGGAGGAGCTGGATGTTATGTTTAGTGAGCTTGTGGTGAGTGACAGGATCATATTTAAGTTGGTGGATTTCAGAACTCAAAAATTGTCTCTAGCTGGGAGGAGTGGTCTTAAAATGTTAGGGAAAAGGTAATGATGGTCCATCAAGTGCCTCAACTCATTCAACGAAATGAAAATTTATCAGATGACCTGAGTTGTTGTTTATTAAATATTGATTGTGATAAACATAGCAAACTTTGAAACCCAGTGTGTGGTAATTTAGAAATATTGTGCTCTGGGTTAGGAAGAGATGCATCAGTATTTGGTTGATAAGTAATGATACTCTGTATTTTCCAGAAAATAAAACAACACGTCATGCATTTTTCTATAAAAAGTATAGTTGTTGCATGATCCTGACTGGGTTCACACATTGAGTTAGAATGCAATCCTTTAAAATGTGATTCATTCACTAGGACATAATTGGCTGAGTCAGAATATAAAAATAGGGCATAAACAACTATATAAATCACAGTGAGAAGATTTACACAACTAACCAAATCAGAAGCAAACAAAACACATTTTTGGTAGAGATTTCCATGGAAGATAATAATCAGACATGATTTCACAGTGGTGGTTTTTGGCTGATGTTTGAAACTGGTGGAGCAGTTAGACTGGATCCATACAACAAGCTGAGGCATGGTAAGGTTAGCTTTTGCTTGGCATATTGTATAAATTCAGCCATTGTGACTTTTGAGTCATGGTTTAGGGCAGTGATGGTAAACTCATGACACACATGTCAAAAGTGGCATGCCACAACATTTTGAGTCACATGCTAGTATATACTAGGCAAGAACTATTCTTGAAAACATGCCTTGTTTTTGCACAATTTGGGGGGATGGCAAAGGCCACATGAGAATAGCAATATATATATATATTGCTATATATATAGCAATATATATATATATAGCAATAGCACTTAGACTTATATACCACTTTACAGTGCTTTATAGCCCTTTTTAAGAGGTTTTACAGAGTCAGCATATTGCCCCCAACAATTTGGGTCCTCATTTTATCCACCTCGGAAGGATGGAAGGCTGAATCAACCTTGAGCCAGGTGGGATTTGAACTGCCAAATTGTAGGCACCTGGCTACAGAGGTAGCTTGCAACACTGCATTCTAACCACTGCACCACAGAGGCTCTTGTGTAGCCTCCAAAAATCGCACAAGAACAGGATGTGCTTTCACCTGGTTTTCAAAAGCTGCAAAAGATGAAGAAGAAGGTTTTCTGAAGCCACCTCAAGAACAAAGGCCTCCTGCAATCAGGAGCAGCCTCAGGTAGGCTGCAGGGGCCTGTCAGCAGAAAGAGAATACTGCCTCTTCTGCATATGGCAGAAGTTGAGAAGTTGAGTTGTTTTTTTAAAAAATAATATGTAAAGAACTGTTTCTTTTATGTTTGGGGGAGGGAGCTGACACACCAGCAGAATCAAGGTAGGCATTTTCCAAATTTTTGACACACCGAATCCAAAAGGATCACCATCATTGGTTTAGAGCTTTGTGTCATAGGAAACTAGCCAATTGTGTTCTGTTCAAGAAATCACAATTGTATAATGGAAACAATGGTTTTATATGACAGGTGAAACAACCTGTTCAGATAGCAGGTATAAGCCTAATAACCACAATGCAAGCAGTCTCTGTACCAGAGAGAGATATTACATTCAATTCATTTAAAACCATTCTATTAATGGTTCATCTCCAAATTAACTACCTGTTCGCAGCTTCTTTGGAATGGTCTTTCTTCCCCTCTCCCTTCCTTTCTCTTGTTTTGGTTCAGTGAAAACTAACTTCATTTTTTAAGCAAGTTGTTGGCATTATCATGTAATACCTACCTTTTCTTTTCTCTTTTCTCTGTATGGCTCAGTTGAGTGTTGCATGTCAACATTAGTTAAATGGCTTGGAAATCCCCATAGCCCCCTTATAAGCTTACTGGATAACAGAAAACTACCCACTATTAAAAAGGAGCAAAATATATCTTGGCAGCATTGCTATACTCACTGGAGTTCTTCAATTCTTTGGTCTCTCTGGCAGGCAGGCAGGTAGGTTTATTTTGTTTATATAGGAATATATTTAATTTCCTTGGCTCAGACAGAAAAGATGACTTGAACATATTTAGAAACACTGAAAACCTCTTTGACAGACACTCTTAATCAAACAAATTAACTTCAGTAACATTGGAAATTTGATAATATTAGGATAAGATAACTTTTGATATAGAAATTTAATATTTCCATTGGAGAGAACATTTAAAATTTTTGCTGGACTTCTTTTTAAATAGTTCTAGTTAATTTGGACTTTGTGTTAAGCATGTTGAGATTTTGAGAATAGGAAAAAAAGGAAAGCAAAGATAGAGAAAAAAAATCCCTCTGCATCTGGACTCAGTTGAAAGAACCACTCACCAGGAATTTAAAAAAAAATGCTAGCCACTTCAGGAAAGAAGCTTGAGTATACTGCACAGTGAAAGCATGTTTGACAAGTTTGAATTATGAATTTCCCTTCTCCAACCACATTCAAATATATCTAGAAGTGGTTCTCATTTAGCAACTGCCTTGTTTGGTTCATAGTTATGATGGTGATGAAAAAGTAACTTTATGATTACTTTAGGTAACAATTCTCACATTTATGATCTTCTGAAAAGCAAAACCTGAAGTAAGATTTTAAGCACAGTCATTGAGATCACTGCTTTGTTTTATGACCAAATTTCCAATCTCGGTTTAGTAACTAAAAAAAGACTGCCCGTATTTTCAAACCAAGACTTGATAGCTTTGTCATTTACTAAGGGAATACAATAAGGGTACACGGACAGAAAGATTATTACTTTACAAATATTATTAAGATTATGCTGAAGTTTTAATTAAATCAAGATACTTAAGATAGGAGCTGACAACTTAACACCCTGAGCAGGAATTTTACAACTATTCAGAAAAAAAAGTACAGTAAAGAAACAGGAATGAAAATAAAGAACAAAAATAAGAATAAAATTTCACCTGATTATCACAATTATCAGCATTTCATCTCCTGCTGAATTCTCGTGTGTATTGTGTAACACAGAGATCCTGTATAAGCACGTTTTAGGAAACAATTGAGTTTTAAACAGGTAGACAAAAACCTTAACTTGTGGGCTTGTAATTCTTCCAAAACAGCCAAATGAAAACAGAATATGTTAATATAGGATAACTACTATACAGTATGTGTGAGGCAAAGAGGGAGAAAAAACTAGGCTGGAAGATTGAATGGAATGCCTGAACATCTGAATAGGATCATCCCACATTACAGCATTTTCTTTTTTATCCTATCTCTGTTTATATAAGTTTATATTTTGCCGGTTTCCCTGAAACACAAGTGGGCATCTTTAGGTGTGCAGGCAACATAATGGCCCTGGATGAGTCCTATCAACCGCACTTTTCCTTCCCTTTAATCCTCCCAGGCTGCCATGGCTGCCAAAAACTACATTAGGGAGGGAACAGGGAGGATGTGACTTGCATGACTTTTTATATAGCGTATCTGTTGGCGGGCTATTATGCCTCTGAATGAGGATGATAAGTGTAGTATTTATTTCTGTTATTATTAAAAGTGGTCTCATATATAAGCTCATATTGAAGCTTTTTTCTCCTGAAAACTCAATTGCTTATAATATTGAAGTGATACACTTGAAACATACAAATCCTTGGGCTACCTTCCCAAGTATACTACATTCGACAAAGAATCAATTCATATTTGGCCAAACTCAAGCATATTTCCCAACCAAGTATAATTCAAAAAATCTGAATATCAGAAAAAGGTTTGCAATTGGAATGGTGAAATTGCGATCAGAGCACAAAAATGCATTACATGCAATAATTTTAAAATAGCCTAATTCTTCATGTATGGTGAGAAATTTGGAAAGAGTAGTCATAGCTTATTACATCAAACTTTCCCTGCTGTCTTGTATTTTTTAGAAGCGGGGAAAAAAATGGCTAGTCACCAAAGCCCCAGGCTCATCTCGGGAGCATCTACATCTACAATCATCACGTTATCACGTGATTTATCATGACTTTTTTCCCCTTCGCTAAATCGGGGGTAGGTGTGGCCAACACATGACACATCCAGCCTATGGGCCGTGAGTTTGAAACCCCTGATTTACACTAACTTTGCATAGGTTCTGGAGATGAGCCCATTAGGGATCCCTCCCCTCCTTATCAGCCTCTGTGTCTCCAGAATTCTTCAAGTGCATTCAGCTGAGAGGAACAATCGCTGTATCTGCAGCTACAGCATCTCATGACTGAGGAGTATGAGAAAGGCACTGCAGGTATGAGATGGCTGAGCAAAGCATGGGGATGATCTGTTCTTGGCCAACAGTAGCTCTTCTGGGAGTTCCCTGCCTCAGCTTGGCCACCCACTAATGAGTACTGGTGCTGGCCCAGCAGAACTTGCTCCTCCACTCTAGCAGGTCCAGTGAAAGTACAGACTGAGCCAAGCGCAAGAATATTCTTGGCTTGATCTGTGATGGTCTTCCCTGAGAAGTTGGATTGGGAAAAACTAGAGAGTGCTTCCTGCTCACTGTGGTGGGACTGCTTTGTTTGGCTAGCAATAACACCTGTTGGGGTTGGCTGGTTAAATAGGAAATGTTCCACAGCTACCTTCAATCAGAAGTACTATCGCACCCGTTTACCGATAGCAAGAAAGTAAAACCTATCGTTCGGACCTACTTTCTAGTGGATCCTCCTATCTCGTCTTCTTTCTTGACCAATAACTCTTTATCCTTGGCAGGGTGTCTTGGGACCGTTTTGTCTGAATGGCCCCTTTTCTGTGAAAGCCAAAGTTTCTGTTCTTTGTTCTTATCACTTTTGCTTAAAATGGAGAGAGAGAGAGAAGGGGGGGAGGGAGGGAGGGGGAGAGAGAGAGAGAGAGAGAGAGAGAGATGCACATGCATGTATTAATTTCATGAGCTAAATTACTATTCTGAATATGTTACTGATACATTTGTGAAAATAAATGCCATTGATTACAATGGGACATAAATTTAAGGAAAGGTTCTTGTTACTATTTATATCCTACCTTACCTTATGATGAGGTTAAAGGTTGGTATGTGTAGAATCTGTAAACAATACCACCCAGCACCATTTACATAATTTTTGGCAAAATTAATGCTGCCAACAGATCAGAATTGTACTAAAGCATATAATAAAGAAGTATAAAATGTAATGAGACCCTGAGCTTATATTGATTTTCAGTTCTTCCTGTTCCATCTATTCATAAAACAGCCTTAATAAAAGGCATGGACATCCAATCATCAAAAAACTTTGTTTAAAGTAGGATCATAGGATCATTCTGATTTCCAGTTGTGCTTCAAAAACCCAGGAAATCAGAACATCAGCACTATATATCACACCACAAAAATAGTGATAAAAGACTTTGCTTAATCTCATTCTTTCTTGTGAATCTACATGTCAAGGTCCCCCTTGAGCAATGGAGAATAGCATCTCCAGAGACAGATACTCAAGACAAGAGCTTCACTTTCCCCACTCATTTGATAGTGATCTAACTCCAGTCTGGGTGCAGAATTGCAGCTTTCACCCACTGCTGATTAACCTTTCTGGCTCTCAGAGCAAGCAGCTGCCCTGTCTTAGTTCCTCTTACAGAATTGCCAATGCAAGTCAAGTCCAAGCATGTCATTAAAAGCTGTATGTTCACAGGCAAAATAATATTCCCCTTGTACCAAGCTGAATAGCTGCCATGACTGGCCATTAAGCCCTTTCTGTAACTTGTAGACCCCAGACTCCCACCAAGGGGGAGGCTGCCTCATCCCTGCTGTCTGACAGAATTTGGTCTGCTCTTAGGGGAAGTGTCTTTCACAAAAGGCAGCCAGGCTCGGCTCGGCCTTTGTTGCATTTCCCAGCTGCTCCATATGGTTTTGGGTTGCCTGGGCAACCAACAGGCCTTTTCCTAGTTTGGAATGAGGCCCACCTTGTTGACCTCCAGCATCTCCTATCCAATTAATGACATTGCCAGACTTAAAGACAGAAGTAGAGATGATGGTGAATGTCAGAGGCACAGCCATGACCTAAGCAAAACTGCCTGATCTCTGGGCAGTTGCCAAGTGAATTTGGCAATGCCTGGTAAACCTGGGTTTGCAAGATCACTTTGCCCTTCTCCCTCATTCTCCCCTCCCCATTTCCCTGGATTGCTGCTCCACTTGGCTGAAGCTTTTACATGATGCTCCTGATTCATTTGTCCATCAAACAATGAGCGGGATTTACTTCTGGTCCAGTTCACTTCTTTTTTAGCCCTATTTGGACATGCAAACAGCATCTTGTCTATAGCCTGATGGGGAGGGGGTGAACTCAGTCTAAATTACTCCATTGCATCCAAGCTGAATTTCACCAACAAAGGAGCAAACTGGGGAGACAAGATGCCCAAAGCAGAAAACCTGTTCTGTTGCAGTTCGACTTTCTGCTGCCATCACAAAATTCTGCATGACAAAACACCTGGCCTTGTCTTCTAGCTCCACCCAGGTAGCAGATTTCCAATGGAAGAAGTGATTTTCTTCCTGGGACAGTGGGAAATGCATAGGTTAAAAACAAGCAGAGCTCAAGGACAAAAGGGTGGGGGGACCAAGTGCAAAAGTTACTGTCATAAAAATCATTTTATGTTTGCAAAGTTATTGTTATTGCTGTTATCTGAATTTATATAAAAATGGCCATGATGCAGCAAAACAATATAAACAATGAAATGAAATGAAATCCTTCATGGTAAATATATAAAACAGCAACATTCTGCATGGTAAACAATAATCATTAAAACATTCACTGAAAGTAGCAAGAACTGTAATAATATGATAGCTTAATTAAATTAGTAAATAATAATTAGCTGTAAACAAATACAATAATCTCGCTCCTGAAATTTACTGTTTAAATCCCTCAAAGAGCCTCCAAATAAGATCAATCTTCGGTGTTTTCCATTTGATATTTGCTCATCACGCTGGGCCATCTGTCTCACAAGCCTGTAGCTCTTTAGGTATTGTTAAACTACCATTTTATCTAACTTTTATCTTTGTCTCTACTAAATTTAATTTAATTTCTCTGTGGCTAAATTTAGGAAAGGTAAAGATTAAAAATAATTGTTACATAAAATTGCATATTTATGGATCACTTCCTTTTACATTCCAAATTATTTTGTACAGGAAGGGTAGTCCTTGAACTTTTAACCCCAATTGAACCCAAAATTTCTGTTAAGTGAGACAGTTATTAAGTGAGTTTTGCTCCATTTTATGATCTTTCCTGCCACACTTCTTAAGTAAATCACTGCAGTGGTTAAGTTGGTAACACAATTGTTAAATGAATCTGGCCTCCCCATTGATTTTGCTTGTCAGAAGATCACAAAAAGTGATCACATGACCCCAGGATACTGCAACAATCCTAAATATGAACCAGTTGCCAAACTTCTGAATTTGAACATGTGACCACGGAGATGCTGCAATGCCAACCAGTCATAAATGTGAAAAACAGTCTTAATCGTTGCCATTTTAATTTTGATCACTAAATGATTAGTTGTAAGTCAAGGGCTACATGTGAACATTTCTAACAGGGTTCTATTTGTTTCTTTTATTATTCTAAAAGAGAAAGTATACTGCTACAGTATTGAGAAATAAAGGGAAATGATGACGAGGAATAACTAAGCAGAAGCAATAATTTTTCCCAGATATTTTGTTTTTATCGATGCAGATGTAATGTTTGTCTCCATAATCCATTTAGATTATGATAGTATGCAGGCACTTAGCCCTGTTTTTCCCCCACAAAAAAACTTCAAAGTGTTTTTACTTCTATATTTACTGCAACTCTATCTTCTCATATATTAAACCCCACATGAGATACATTCGTTTTATTGTCCAAATTATCAAATTGATAGGGCACCTCAGAGCTATTTCACAGGGCACTGAAGTCTTTTTAAGAGTGTGTTAAAGAACCAAATAGAAGTCAAGAAAAACTCACTTAACATCTTTATTTGTGAGTGGCAAATATTATTTTTTAAAACACTGTAAAGAAAAGTGTTGTAATTCAGCAATTTTAGAAGAATGTTAGCTGATTTTTGTGCAATTTTATCAGATAGAATTGCAGTTTACTGGAGTACCACCTTGTTTAGTACTGAAAATCCTAGGATAACATTTACTGAATAAGCCACAAGACCCAATCACTGTTTCTTAGTTTCCCTTGTAGAATGATGAGAAATCCCTGTTTAATCTGTCTTGACTACCCTGGGGAAAGGCAGGATATAAAGTGAACCAGCAAATGATTTATCTCAATCTTTTCAGACTCAGCTGAGCCACCCTTTTTTCTAAGGCCAGTACATTATTGGCGCTAAGGATAAATACACCATAAACAGATTTAAAATGTGAAACTGAACATCTTTCACATTATAAGGGCTGTGAAAATACCTACAGACCCCCTCACATCCTGGACATAAACTGTTTTAACTTCTACCCTCAAAATGACAGTATAGGGCATTGCATGCCAGAACAACTAGACACAAGGACAGTTGCCATCCCTACCAAACAACTAATTCTTACAACACTGACAAATTATTTACTAAGACTGTATTACTATTATTCTTTCCATCCTTCCTAGTACCTATCTCTTCCCACTTATGATTATAATCATGTTGCTTGTATCTTTACAATTTATGTTGTTTTATTTGTTTCCTAGTATGATTTGATTGCTTTTTAGTAACTTATGACTATCATTAAGTGTTGTATCTTATGATTCTTGATGAACGTATTTTATTTTTTCTTTATGTACACTGAGAGCATATGCACCAAAGACAAATTCCTTATGTGTCCAATCACACTTGGCTAATAATTCTATTCTATTCTATTCTATTCTATTCTACTCTAGCTTATTTGCATTGCATTTTTCACACCCAGGTATTTTTTTTTTTGGCATAGATGGGTAAGATTCTGCTTCAAGTTCCAGTTCAGCCATAAAAATCTGTTTGAGACAGATCTCTTCAGCCCAACCTGCCTTATAAAGTGGTTGTGGTGATAAATGGAATTCAAAGCAAATCCTGTACAGTATGCCTGAGTTCCTTTGAAGAATGGAATGTAATGTAATAGAATAGAATAGAATAGAATAGAATAGAACAGAACAGAACAGAACAGAACAGAACAGAACAGAATTCTTTATTGGCCAAGTGTGATTGGACACAGAAGGAATTTGTCTTGGTGTAAATACTCTCAGTATACATAAAGAAAAGGTACATTCATTAAGAATCAAGAATCATAACATACAACACTTAATGATAGTCATAGGGTACAATCAACAATCAAATCATACTAGGAAACAGTCAAGTGGGAGGGGAGGGGTGATAAGGAGTGGTGAGAAGATTAACAGTAAAAGTAGTGTACACTTTGTAAATAGTTGAACAGTGTTGAGGGAATTATTTGTTTAGCAGAGTGACGGCTTTCGGGGAAAAAACTGTTCTTGTGTCTAGTTATTCTGGTGTGCAGTGCTCTGTAGTGTCATTTTGAGGGAAGGAGTTGAAACAGCTTGTGTCTGGGATGTGAGGGGTCTGTAAATATGTTCACAGCCCTCTTTTTGTCTCGTGCAGTATACAGATCCTCAGTTGAAAGCAGGCGGGTAGTAATTGTTTTTTCTGCAGTCCTAATTATACTCTGAAATCTGTGTCTGTCCTGTTGGGTTGCAGAACCAAACCAGACAGTTATTGAGGTGCAGATGATAGACTCAGTAATTCCTCTGTAGAACTGTATCAGCAGCTCCTTGAGTAGTTTGAGCTTTCTGAGTTGGCGCAGAAAGAACAGTCTTTGTTGTGCTTTCAGTTCTTGGTAACACACTCACTTGCCATCACTTTATTTTATTTTTTAAATTAGTCTACATGTCTACACATATCAGTTAATTACTTCTTGCATATTGATGAGTTGCAGATCCAAGAATCTGTTTTCTTCTATTTCATGAAAGCTTCCTTGTGATCCGGAAAGGATTTATCTTTGCCACAGGTGACTAGATAAATATATTTATACAAGCTCAACCACAATTTTTTCCTCTGTCTGTCTGGTTTTCTCCACCAGTTTGAGAAATTTACAAGGTACTCCTAGCCTGTACAGGTAAACCTCAACTTACAACCACAATTGAGCCTAGAATTTATATTGCTAAGTAAGAGAAATTTGTTAAGTGAGTTTTATCCTGTTTTACAACTTTCCTTGCCACACTTTTATTAAGTGAATCACTGCAGTTGTGAAATTAGTAACATGGTTAAGTGAATCTGGTTTTCCCATTGACTTTGCTTGTCAGAAGGTCACAAAAGATGATCATATGACCCCAGTACAATGCAACTGTCATAAAAACAAACCAGTTGACAAGCATCCAGATATAAATCATGTGACCTTGGGATGCTATAACAGTCAATAGTGTGAAAAATAGTCATGTTACTTTTTTTCAGTGTCATTGCAACTTTCAACGGTCACTAAATGAACTGTTGTAAGTTGAGGACTACCTGTAATTTACCCTACACTTATGTACGTTGCTTACTAGATACAAGAAATTCACCTAGCTCCAGTTTTGGTCCTGTAAAAGCCATTCAGGGTTAGTTCTGTTGCTGTTTTTTAAAAACAACCAATCATGTTAATGCTGTGTTTGCACAATGCATATTGATGTGGAAAGATGATACAGAAACAATATCATGGAATTAATGTGTAGTCTTTTTTATATCTTTGATTTTTGCCTCATCTTGTGAGAACCTGCCACAACAAAGTTTTCTGTGCTGTAGTCATTCAGTTAGCATCACTAAGGGAGAGGTTCTTAAGGCATCTTTAAGAAGTGGCTGATTTCTGCGACTTCACAAACTGATTTTGATCATCTGCCAGCTTTACTTACATCAGCAGCATTGGGCTCCTCAAAGAGTGTAATTAATGTCTGGGAAAAATACAAGAGTGAAGAGGGATGGGCAAAATTAGAAAAAAAAACACCCATAAAAGTTTTGGGTAAAAGAGAAAGCTCAAACCTGGTTGGCAATAGTTGCTTACTTTTTGTGAAACCATCTCTTTCTCTTTTCCTTCAGTTCTAACATTGAAACCATTTGAACAGTGATATTGTAGGTAAGCATGCTCCTACTAATAGATGCTTGTTATTTAGGAATGGTCAAACAGAAGCTGGTTTCTCCATTAAATAGTATGTTTCATATCCATATATAACACAATAAGGTTACATTTTAAGAAAGGTTGCAAATAATTTTATATTTTATTGTAATCAATATACATTCACTTTGGAATATTATTTTGTAAAATAAAAAGCAGGACACCCAGTCGCCCAAAGTAATTCAGATTAATTCAATTAAAAAATGTTTCCTTCTCTCATCCCTCTATTTTTTTATTTCTATATTCAAAATTACAGAATAAAGATAGTATCAGTATCACTAAGTGGAAAAATAATCCTATTCTTCCATAAGAAAACAAATTAGTCAGTGCTGCTCAAAAACTATGCTGCTGAAATGAGGTGTTTTTCACGTTTAAGTTATAACCATATAATGCAAGGTTGGATCAAAAATCTGAAAGATTTGTGGAAATATTCATTCTCTTTCTGTGCTATAGTTTGTTTTATGGTTGCCTTGTTGCTATGTTAGTTCATCTTCCTCCCTCCTACAATCAAAGCCAGAAAATTTTGTTGGCTTCTAGGAGGATCCTGTAGATTGCATTAAAAAAGAGAATTAAATCCTCTTATTCTTCCATCTGATTTATTTTACTTTTCTTGATTTTTATGCTGTTCTGCACAAATTTAGTTTTTCCTCCCGATTCTGGACAGCTTTATAAGAAGGTTAGGCAGCCAAGAAATTCTAGAACGAATGCCTAAAATGTCTTGAGTTTGTTCCAGTGTAAGCTGAAAAACTAAATGTGGAAGTGAATTTCCTGACTCTTTTAAAGTTAATAATTTCCTGACTTCTGGGGCTAAAAGTATGGCATGAAGATCTAATAGCCCATATTTAAAACATACGAGTTCCTCATAATGGAAAAATAGGAGTATTAACAATCTGTATATGTAGGAACAAGGTATGTCAGTTATGTGTAGTCTGAATGCAGCCACCAATCTTGGTTTTTGCTTTATTCTTCAAAATGTTAACTACAATTTCTCCAGGATTGCAAAAGACTTATTTGTGTAGGATGAAAAAGCCTCTTCTAAAATAATTGATTCTACTGCCAGACTAATTTAGAAATGTTCAATTTTTGCAAGAATAATTAAGAGGGTATTTTATTTACTTCTGAGCTCACTCACACAACAGGTCAGCCAGTTGTGTATGGGCGTTTGTCATTTCTTTCTTTTTTACCCAATCTCCAATCATGCCCAAAGAACAAATAGCAAATAGCCTACAAAGCTAGTTGCCAATTGGCATCATCTGCTCACTAATTAGTCTGTTTCATGATTGTTAATTGAAGTTGCATGTGTGGAATTTGTGTGCTGATTGCTTTAGGGATTTAGCCACAGAATTTCAAACATGAGGGTAAATAAATAGAAAGCTCCATTACTGTATGCTTTCTTTACAAAAACACATTGCCTGTTTTCCTTGCAGGCAGTCCATGTGGCCACCAGGTGTTTTTGTCACCAGCTTGAAATTCCTGCCAGTGACAATTTTCTACTCTCTATGCCAGGGTTTCTTAGTCTTGGCAACTTTGAGATGTGTGGACTTCACCCATAATGCAATGCGTATGCGACCCCCCCCCCCGCACATACACACATGACCCTCGGCACTCACACCATCTGCATCTGTGCATGCACATGTGACTCCCACACGATGTGCCTCTGTGCATGCACGTGCAACCTCCCCCATGCAACCCCCGCTCCCTGCACATGTACACACGTCTCCCCCATGCATGCACAGCAGATACACGACAATCACTAGCTGGCGGGGGGTGCACACATGCACAGTGGGGCTATTTCAGGGGGCTTCTCACGTGCTGGCAGAAATGGCTCTGAGTGCCACAGGTTCATCATCACAGGTATAATATGTGAGAGTTATATTCTTGGCTTATGACTCTCGTTTATTAGGAGAGAAACAAAACTCACTTTCTAATTTCAATGCAACACTAAGCAAACCATAGTCAGGATTTCCATGATTTAACAGCATTGGAAGGCATCTTGGTGGTCTTCTAAGTCCACAGTTCCCCATTTTTTTGGTTTTGCAGATGAGTCAGGGTTGGCTGGGAGAGAGGAGATGGCTCCAGGTGTGCAGTGGGCAAGTGCTCTCTCTTGCACAGCTCCATTTGCATGAGCATTGGGCACACGAACATGCCTCCTGCGCAAATGGAGCACACACACACACACACTGCTTATATATTTCTGCAGCCCGGGTCCAAAAGGCTCAAGGCCTGGTAGTGGGCTGCGGCCTGGAGGTTGGGGATCCCTGTTCTAGTCCAGGAGACCCAGGGGTGGGATTCAAATTTTTTAATAACTGGTTCTGCGGCAGTGGCTTAGGTGGTGGGTGTGGCTTGGTGGTTATGCGACTGGGTGGACATGGCTTGGTGGTCATGTTAGTGGCTGGGTGTGACCAACTCCATATCACTCACTTCAAGGCACACATCTCCTCGTCTGGCCTCTCATGACTGTAGGGATGCTGCAACAGTCGTAAGTGTGAAAAATTGTCATAAGTCACTTTTTTCAGTGCCATTGTAACTTTGAATGGTCACTCCACACAAACAAAGTACCAGTAAAGGAGGGGAAAAAAACTCCAGAGAAGTTCCTGAGACAGGAAATCTAGTCCTGCCAAGAATTTAATAAGGCTTAATGGAGAGGCAGTTTCTGTAAGCAACACCAGAATGTTTCCTTCCTGTCTTCCTTACAGGATTAGGTCAGTAATTTCTTCTAACAGCCGGTTCTCTGAACTGCTTAGAATGTTAATAACCGGTTCTAGCGAATAGGTACGAACTGGCAGAATCCTACCCCTGAGGAGACCATATACCATTCCAGAATATGGTTCTCTCTTCTGGAAAACCTCCAATGATATAGCACCCAAAGCTTCTGCATGCCAGCTGTTCGACTGACTAATTGTTCTTACTGTCAGAAAATTTATCTTTAATTATAGGTTGGATCTCTCTTTAATAACCTTCCATCCATTTGCAACAAGCAAAAAGTGTACATAGACATATTATCTCATTCATACTAATCTAAAATTGTTCAGAATTCTAGCTTATGGTGATACTGCACATTAATTCAGGGGATAGTAACACTCTCTGAAGCCAAATGCTTTGTAGGCACCTCCCGCCACAAAACTGCTGAAATATTTTGGTTTATAAATGAAGTGAAGCCTTTGAATGGAATGTGACCAAGAACATTAGCTCAGTTAAATCCTTTCCTTTCCCAACATGGCTGTAAACTTAGAGTCACTGGTAAATAAATAGAAGAGTAGAAAGCTGTAATTCGTTTCAGCCACAAGAAAGCTATGGATGCCAAGCTATCAATTGCATCCTTAAATGCCATCAAAATTAAATGAAAATTAACACCTTTAAAAAGGCCAACATTTCTCCTGGGGCTTAAATATGAGGTTGATTTTGACATATGACTAATCACCAATCTAAGATCCAGGATCAGGTTACAGGAAGCTGTTTTACGGAAAGTTCATTATAATCTAAACTCAAATCAGTAATTGCAGAAAGGCCAACATGATATGATATAATTATTAAGCTAAGGGGAAAAAATTAAAGCCTGTCTAAGGAGAAGGGAGGGGCTCCTCCCCTTTAGCTAAAATGCTAAGGAATATCAAAGTTTATTTTTTTGACAATAAACATTTACCTCTCTCCCCCACCCTTTTTTTCCTTGCTAGGATGAACTTGACCTTACGGATAAGCACAGAGAGGCCATGTTTGCCCTCCCAGCAGAAAAGAAATGGCAGATCTATTGCAGTAAGAAAAAGGTAAGACCTCTGAAGTATGTTTCCTCCATGTTACCGGCAGTCCTCAACTTATTTCCATTCATTTAGTAACCATCTGAAGTTACAAGGATAATGAAAAAGTGACCTCTCCTTTACAACCATCACAGTATCCTCATGATCAAAATTTGGATGCTTAACAACTGACATTTGCAATGGTAATGGCACCCTGAGATCATGTGATCACCATTTGCCACCTTCCTAGTCAGCTTCCGGCAAGCAAAGTAAATTGGGGAAGTCAGATTCATTTTGTGACATGATTCACTTAACGACTGCAGTGATTCACTTAACTGTGGCAAAAAAGGCAAAATAGGTAAATTTTGGCATGATTGTGTAACAACTGGATGCTTTACTGGTCCCAGTTATGGCATATATATATATACTTTTGCTCCTTTTTTTTCTGGACACAAGATAAAAGAAATGCTGCAAAATGCTTTTGAACTGGTTTATAAAAACAGGAGGAAATTTATTCTGGCCTGCAAATGCATAGACCAGATCATAAGATTCCAAACCAGCACGATTATTTGTATCCTGGGAGTTTATTCGTGAACGCAACAAAATTACATTATGATAATTTAGCATAATAAAATCAGATGTTAAAAACACATGTAAAATTCTAATGAAGCAGCATGTAACATAAATCACTCTGGGCATATTTATTCTATTCTATTCATTCTTCATTGCACAGATGTATTTCTGTAGTATTTTGTCTAATAGCTGCAATACAGAATTTTAGCTACATTACATAGCACCTTAAGTTTATTACATGAGCCACGGTGGTGCAATGGTTAGAGTGCAGTACTCTAGGCTACTTCTGCTGCCTGCCTGCAATTTGGCAGTTCAGATCTCACCAGGCTTAAGGTTGACTCAGCCTTCCATCCTTCCAAGGTGGATAAAATGAGGAGCCAGACTGTTGGGGGCAATATGCTGACTCTGTAAACCACTTTGAGAGGGCTGTAAAGCACTGTAAAGCGGTATATAAGTCGAAGTGCGATTGCTCTTGCTAAGAGAAAAGCATCATATCTAATTATCCTGGCATATCATCCAACAAAACTCCTCTTAAAAAGGAAAGGGCTGCATCAAGTAGCACATATATTAACTGCTTTTGATCACATATTTAACCAGTCATAGAGAGATTTAGCCAGGGGTGGGATGCTGCTGGTATAACAACCAGTTTGGTGATTGTGTGCGCACGTGCATGAACAGCAATTTAAAAATTCTTACCTGGTATGTTACTTTGGGGGAGTAACACAGCTGAGGAGCGGCAATCCGCTCTTCCATGCTGATCAGCTGGGACGATAAAGGTCAGTACAGTGCAGGGGTGGTCGGGCAGGGGGCCCCACATGATTGTTGGAGCAAATTGATTCACTCCCAGCTGATCTTCAGAGCTAGGGGCTCGCCTGAACCGATCTGAACCAGCAGAATCCCTCTCCTGGATTTAGTTAGGTTTTGTTAGCTTCAACCTTGATTAGAAGGTGGTTTTTTTGGGGGGGAGTGTTTAATAGAAGGTAGCATGTGATAGTTGCCGGTAGTTTAGGATGCATTAGGTGCATACCCACAAGTTAGGTTAATTCAGTGACCAGATATGCACATATGAGAACACAGCCATTGGGATATAATGGCAGTATATCAAAAGTTCCTCCAGCAGTGGGATGGGTGGCAGATAAATTTAATCAGTAAATTAAGTTCAATTTCTTATTATCTATGGGCTTCCATAGGCTTGTGCTTTACATTTGATCTCTAGAAGTTGATTTGAACAAGAACAAAACCCATTTTACAGTGGAATGAACTGTCTTGACCAGGGGTGTCAAACTCGATTTCACTGAGGGCGCATCAGGATTGTGTTTGACCTTGGGATCGGGATGGGCATGGTCAGCTTGATGTCACTCGTGTCAAGGGGTGTTTGTGGTGGTCCGAGTGCTTTGCCAGCAAAAATGGGCTCCCAATCTCCATTTTCAGCTGCGACAGCCTTCTGCAACCCTTTGCCAGCGAAAATGTTTTCACTGTCAGAAACACCATGGGCCGGTCCTTTGCTATTTCCAAGGTGGCTCCACAGGCACCCCATGGGCTGAATTTGGCTTGCAGGCCTTGAGTTTGACACCCCTGGTCTGGACTCCAGAGCAGTGTTTCTCAACATTGCTTAGCTGATGATGTGTGGCCTTCAGCTCCCAGAATTCCCCAGCCCAAAAGGGAGATGAAGTCCACACATCTTCAGCTTGCCAAGGTGAAACACTGATCTAGAGAAAATATGGAAACATCTTTGTTAGAAGTTTTTTTTTCAAAGAAAAAATAGGCATGTTTTTAAGCACATGTTTCAGCTTATAGGGAAACTTTTTAGGTCAGGCTATCCCTGGTCTTATGATTCTCTAAACAACATCACCCATCATTCCTGATCATTTGTCGTGCTGGTTTGGAACTGTGAGACTTTTGTCTCTAATCAGTCTAAAACATCACCAGACTCAGGAAGGATGATTGAACTATTGAACCCTTTTCAGTTCAAAAGAAAAGAAACTTGTGAGCTTTTCATGTTCATTTTATTTCTTGTTGAAATATTAGTTGTCCAAACATTAATGTTCTATTTCTGTGTCAAATTAAAGGCAATCTAAGTGGATTTTGAATTGAACAGAATAAATACTAAGTCCAAGACTTCCTCAAGTAAAGATCAGCATCTAGTGATGACATGAGATATTATGGTGATCTAATAGTGCCCAAGTTCAAAGGAGGCTTGGCTTTTTCAGGTTCAGACAAGAGGGGTTGCATCCTTTCATCTGCTACAGATAGATCATAAACTAAAATCCTATTGTAAATATGATAGGACCACTGTTTCCCCCACTTTTTCTTCCTGGAACACCACTCACACAATACAGGCAGTCCTCAACTTACAACCATTTGTTTAGTGATTGTTACAAAGTTGCAATATTGAAAATGCTTTTATGACTGGTCCTCATACTTATGACCATTGCAGCATAATCACCTGATCAAAATTTGGAAACTTGACAACCAGCATGCATTTATAATGGCTGCAGCATCCCAAAGTCCTATGATTGCTATTTGTGACAGCTGGCTTACAATAATTAAGTAATGAGAGAAGTGGGATTCTCTTAATGGCCATGTGTGATTCACTTAATAATGGCAGTGATTTGCTTTACAACTATAGTAAAAAAAGATCTTAAATTGGACAAAACTCACTTGACCGCTTTGCTTAAACAATGGAAATTTTACCCCAATTGTGGTTGGAAGTTGAGGATTCCCTGTAATTCCATGTGAGATTCAAAACTTTGGATTTTTTTTCTTCATAAGCAGTACAGTCCCATCACAGTATGTAGTATTGCTGTTTTATTTTTTAATTCCATCGAAAACTGCAACCTGCCTTATTACTGACAGCTGCACTTCTGAAATTCAAAAGCAGCTAAAGATGGACACCTGCAGACATTGAGTTGCCCATCTGTGTTTATGGTATTGGAAGAATTTAAAGAACAATAAATACAGGCAATATGACAGGGAATATCCATCAGCTGTATACCTTTTTTATTATCAGAACTGGATGCTTCTGAAAAGAGAATGGCAGATTTGCTGGATTCATCAAGATGATGTTATTTAAATTGAATAACAGGAACCAGCTGCTGTGAAGAGACCTGCTATCTTTGTGCAGCAGTGTCTAACATATTTGTCATAACTACCATGATCTTGAGGGGTGAACAGAGAAAAATTATCGGCATTTTGCAGAAATCTGAATGGTATTTCAGCAGACAGTGAAACAGGTTAATGAAGAATGACTCAGTTCATAGCTTTCCATGACCTGCTTTTGAACTTCCCCAAAGAACCTGGCTGTCATTGAGAGATTGGATGCTGACCGACCTTGGCCTGTTGTGACAGAAAGAGTTATTTCTCTTATGTTAAAATAATGAGATAAATGGAACAGCCCTTTAGGCCTTCATTCACAAATCTTTGTGTTGATTAGAAAGGTGACTTGGCCATGAGCATCAGTGGTCAAGAGATTAAATCTGCTGTTTTTAATGCCTCATAAATATTGAATTCCTCCACAGCCAACAGAGCCACACTCCCACTCCCTGTTAGCTGTTCTTCCTCCTCAGATTCAGACTCCGACAGGGGTATGATAATTATGGTAGCCATGGTCTCATGAGTTGTCTCTTCTCTCTAAGTAGATAAAGTTCTTTCACACTAAACGCCTGGGGCCCTGGGGCGTTACTACCACCCTTTCCAAAAAGAGGTCATCAGCTTGGGAAGCAGCTTTTTGCTAAAGTGTAGCCACAAACAAGGCCTCCCACTCAGTTATATGTAAAAGAGCACCTTTGGCTCCCTGGAGATTTTCTCAGATGACATTCAGCAGTCTTCCTACCTTGGGGTCATTGTTACTGCAATATCTGAAAGAGAGAAACATCAGAAACCAGAGAGAAACATCTACAAGTGAGAGACTTTTACAGGATCCGATCTGGGTCAGTCACTGGGACCAGAGGTTTTGTCTTCTGAGCTTTCAGACTCATGGTGGAACCCATCTTCAGGGAACTTCTCTTTAGCAGAATTTGTGCTGTTCTGGGTGTGGCATTTATAGTGCCTGTTGTAAGTGGCTTTTTAGATGTTGATTGGGGTGTGTTGATGCCTGGCTTTTAAGTCATTAGCTGTCATTTGTTTGTGTTGCCCAGCCCTTGCCTTCTAAGTACTGGTGGTAAGTACTAAGTAGGCTGGTGGTAAATCAGCACTCCTGTTGATTGACAAGAGGGCCTGTTTCCCAAGTTTCAATCACTTCCCTGTCTCTTTTTGTGCCCGCTCATACAACAGTCTTAGGAATTGCAAAATTAAATGTGTGACCTCAAGAGAGACTTTTGGCCACAGTAATATATGCAGAGTCTGCCCTCTCATCATTTTTTTTTTTAATTGAGAAATGTTTTATTACAGGCATGCTTGGCATTTAGAAACATCAGCTTGAACCTCTGTCTCTTCTCTATCCATTAACCTTTGCACATTTGGTGCCCCAATGGTTCAGGTAGTTTGGACTCATCAATAATCAAAGAACACTCACCCACCCACCCCTAACAATGAGATGCCAAAACAGAAAAATATGAATGTATATAATTGTAGAACGAAATGATGGCTGGCTGCTTAAAATGAGAAATTGACAGGAAGAAAAGGTTAATTCTGTAGAGGCAATAGCAAGTCTATGTGCAATGACCCAAAGCAAGAAAGCAACCTTCAGTATAGTTTCCAATAAATAGAGCAGTTGTTCTATGGCTCCAGTTGAGAGGCGGATTTTCAGATTATGATAACAGTCTTTGAAGTCGTTTTAGGCCAGTGCATGACCTTAATAAGAAAGGGAAATGAGGATAGAAAGATTGCCTTGTCAGGGAGATAAAATACAGATCTGAAAGTAATATCGTTGTGGGTGGATTTGATTTACAGCCAATCCCAGTGTGCTTTCTTCTCAGCTAAGCTTTATAATTCCTAGAAAACATGGAAGTAGGTGAAGAAAATCATTAGAAGGCAGAGTTTCATGTTCCTTTACAGTCAGGTCTCAAAAAAGTGAAATACATATACTGTGTTTTGTATGAAAGGGGAGGTATTGACTTTTTTTTTGGATAATAACTTTCTAATTAATGAAAGGTTCATCTACATATCATTATGGAAAGGTAGCACTGATTTCAACATTTTGTGTGTGCGAAGACCGAAAATAGAAAATCCCAACACCAAGTTCCGAGTCATGGCAATCCAGCCTCTTATTTTCCCATATCTTATCCTACAGAATTCTGAATCCAAATTGCCACTCAAAACCACTGTGGTTTTTGAATCCCCCAATTTCAGTTAAGAATGTACTTGAAAGTGAAGATTCAAACCTGATGGTGGGATTTCAGAAATAGCTCTGTGTTTTGGAAGCTTATCAAATTGAGATTCTGTTGTTGACATGTGGTAAGGATGCAATGATTTGTGAGAACCATTTTCCTCAGATGGACTTTGGTTTGGTTTAGTTATTTTTGTCTCCAACTGAAGAAGTTATATCATAAAAAGAGAGCTAGTTAGGTGTAGTTGTTTAGGCACCAGTTTAGTAACCAGGAAACCATGAGTTCTGTTCCCAACTTAATCATGAAGCTAGCTGCATGACCTTGGACCAGTCACTCTTTCTCAGCCTTAAGAAGGAAGAAATGGCAAATCTCTTCTGAAAATGTTACTAAGAAAACTGCAGGGGCTAGTCCAAGCAGGCACCAGAAATCAAGACAAATTTGAAAGGAGAAAAAGAAAAGAACATTATGTTGTTTGGTTTGAGCTCAGTTAGAGAAAAACCCATTCCTAATAACCCATAGATATGTGTTTTGCAAGGGTGGAGGAAAGTTAACCCTTCTTCACAATGGCATTGGTTAGCTACAAATAGCCTTCCAAGCTTCATTACAATCTTTATTCTCCCATAATGCTAGGCAATGATAAAAACAGAAAATTATTTTTGTAACATTAAAAGAGGGACACCACTCACTGGAAATGTTTGTTCTTCTTATAGAACATTATTGCAACAATTTTCCAAGATTGTTTTTTCTTTTTCTGAATGACTGGGTATGGCAGGCTGTTTGTAGAATGAGAATAGGAAATGAATAAAGAATGAGGAATAGCCTTAGAATTGCTTAGGATATAGATTTATTTTAACACCGAAGTGTAAACAGCAAGACTGAAATTAAAATCACTGACCAGTTTTTATGAAATGAAAGACCTTCTCTTCTAATCTTTCTGAAAAGCTTTATTAAATTGCAGCAGGTACTGGTGTTGCAAAAATGTGCATATCATGACTCTTGAAGCAGTAATACTCTATGAGTATGCCTATTCTACCCCTTCCCCATTTATTTTGGGAGATCGTGGCATATTTTGTATAAAAGTTGTTTTTCAAAGTGATGGGTTTAAGTAACAACTGTGACATTAGCAACTGAAGGTCTTGCAAAAATAAAACAATTTTTCATATTCATGCACATACAGCGAGCCAATTCAAGATTCAACCTAAATTGCCTTTTGTGAGTAAAAATTCTTATTACTGGAACGGATGTGAAAATTTGAAGTAGGTTGGTTATAATGATGGCTTTGTCTATGCAGAGACTATTACAGTAGCCATGGTGATTCTTGTAACAGATTACTGTTCCTTAATTGGGCTACTCCTTTTAAGCATGTGACGGGGGAGATAACTGGGTGCAGTGGCTCATGGGTGACTCTTAACCCAGTCTTTGTCATTAGGATATTTGCTAGGATACAGAAATAGGGGAGCACCTAAAGGAAAGGCAAAATGTCCATGTCTGTATTTTTTAAAAAATTGAAGCTCCCACAATTCCTTGCCATTGGCTGTGGGAAAAAATAATTTCAGATCTTTCAGTTCTGATGTGTTTTATAAATAAAGACACCTTCAAGTAATGCTCAGTTCCTCGTATCTGTAAGGACATGTCTGTGTACATATCTACAGTCTATCTATATTTCTATAGATATGCTGTAAATTTGTAGACAAAATTGAAGAGGTTTGCTATTGATTCCCACTCTAATCCTAGTGGTCTATTTAAATCTGACTCTATTTATGTATTTTTTAAAATATATTACTGTTACCTGCTAATCTTTAGGAGCTTGCTGACCTTTCCTTTTTCCTACTATTGTTCCCATTATCCAAATTCATATGCCCCCTTCTAATACCCTACAGATGTGTTGGATCAAGTAACAGAACATGTTGGCAGTGATAGTTGGTATTTTTAACCCCAACACATTTACATGAAGGAAGAGCAGCTTATTCTCTCTATCCTGTGCTATGTCATTCAGGAAGGATGAATTGAAGAATGATGAATTCCCGTTCTGGTATAATCATCAGCTGTTGCAATCAGTTTTAATATTAGATGTCTTTAAAATATACTAGAAGGCTAATAACTAAACTGACCCATCAGAATAATAGAATAATAGAGTTGGAAGGGATCTTGGAGCTCTTGTCTAATCCTCTGCTCAGGCAGGTTGTTGAATCTCTTTTAATGGTTGTTGAATCTCTTTTAAAAAAATCTCTTCCAGTGTTGGAGCATTTATGACTTTTGGAGCATTTACAACTTCTGGAGGCAATTAATTGTTCTGTCAGGGAAATTTCTCCTTAGTTCTAAGTTGCTTCTCTCTTTGATTAGTTTCCATCCATTGCTTCTTGTCCAGCCTTAAGGTGCTTCAGGTGCTCATTCTTTCATTCAGTTCCAGGTGAATGATATCATTTCAGCTGAATGATAGCCATAGTGCCTGAACTAAGAATGTATAGGCTACCAAATGGTTTTCATATGATGTTTTATTGCTTTTGTCCTACCAACCCAGATGTCCCACAATAGGAATAGGCCTTGGTGGAGTTTGCAATTCCATTTTCACTGCTTTTTTTCTGGGTAAAACGCTTGCCAGCATGATTCTTATCTCTGTATATTTAGACACAGGCATAGGATCTGGATATATTTGCCAGGGCCTTCACTGCTACTCTTTCAAGTGCTAGCCTGTGTGGTATTTCTTGAGTGCTGGTTCCTTTATTCTTTATCCTTTAGTCAACTCAAAAAAGCAGTATATATCCACCATTTCCACAAAGCATGGTAAAATTATAAAGTCCAAGGCTGGTAGTTGCACTGTTGTAATTAATTTGGTCTTCATTATAATTAAAAATTTCACTGTATTCATTGCTAGAACTTGCAAATTATTCACATTTGCATGTTCAGCTTTCATATCCTAGTTTTCTGAGCAAAATTTCAGAAGTGGTTTATTGTTACCTTCATCTTGGGGAGAGTAATTGGCCCAAATTCAAACACCTGGGTTCTATGCCTAAGGCAGGACTAGAACACAGATTTCTCTGACATAAAGTAGCACCTTAATCACTGGTCCAAACTGTTTCCATCTTCAGTTATATGGCTTGATTTGCAGAAGTGTAATACAACAGCATTGTGACTGAGTGGTTCTCAATGTGATTTAGGAAAGACCAATATAAAAAGGCACCCTTTCAGCAAATATATGATATTTCAAAGTATGATGGAGCAAATTAAATTTCTTTTTATTCAGGATCATGAATGTTTGCCAATTAATAATGTTCAAATGAGTACAACCTAACTGGAAATCATTTATCTGCCATGTGTTCAAAGTTCAAATCTACAATATAATGGATATTTACTGAAAATGAATACAGTCCCATCTTTGTAGGAAGTGCCTTTGTGGGTTTTCATGTTTGGGTGCTCAAAACTTGTTTTTAGATACATCTTATACTAAATCAAGGCATTACTCTTCCTAACCTAATTCTTATACCATTTTCTCCAAGCAAGCGTTCTCCACATGGATTGCCCTTGGAAGTTGTGGGAGTACCATCACTTGAGACTTTCAAAAAGAGATTGGACTGCCATTTGTCAGAAATGGTGTAATGTCTCCAGCTTGGGTGGGAAGTTCGACTAGATCAGGGATCGCCAACCTTTTGGACCTCAGGAACCACCAAACTCATAATTTTAGATTCTGGGGACCACTAACTGGTTCTGTGGGTGTGGCCTAATTTGTGGGTGTGGCTTGGTGGTCATGTGACTGGCTGGGCATGGCTTGTATGTAAACATTATAAATAGTTATTGAATATTGAATTTTTTATTTAAAAAAAGAGCAATTTTTATCCAAAATCAGGCAAAGCAGTAAGATTGAGTTGTTCATAGAATCATTCAGTGATCTATCTGCCATCGGCGAGCTCAGTCTCTCAAATTTGCTTGCCCTGAGTCTGCACTGAATTTGCTTGCAAGCAAACCTTCAGTCCTAAGGGAGGTTTGGCTGTTCTTAGTTAGAAAGCAAGAAATCCAACCATTTCCTGCTTCCTAGCTAATCTAAATCTCCCAGCACAGCAGAACAGATGATGGTTGGAAAAAGGAAAAATAGCAACTTAGCAGACAAGTTTGCCGGGTAAGGATTGAGTGGGTGGGGAGGATTCCCACAGGTCATGTGGGCTGAGCAGCTTGTTTCTGTGCAGTCTGGATTGCTTTGGGGGGAGTGCTCTGGGGGTGAGATTTGTTCGCGGCCCACCTTTTGGCGACCGCTGGACTAGATGACCTATAAGGTCCTTTCCAACTCTGATTATCTGCTATCTAATTGAACTATAACTTCCATCATTGTTAGCTATTGTGGTTGGCCAGCTGCTCTACATTTACTGGCAATGCTCTCCATTATTTGAGAGAATGGCAAAGTATTTCCAGCCATTCCATATAGTGTTTTGCATACTATTATATGTTCTACAAACGAGTCAAAACAGGAGTAGTATTTCAGCAGCAATGGTAATGGGACAAAAGTAATATATACATACGCAGTAATAAGAGTCTACCTACCTATTCACACATCCTTTTGAATAGTTGTCCTTATTCAGATCTACCTAGAAACTGGAGAATGCCTAATTTTGCAGAAAGTCAGACACCTAAACTCAAGGAAGCTCTGTAAATATAAGCTGTATAATATAACCCCTATAATATTGGCCTGTGAAATGAGTACTGCAGCCATCTTCTCACTCTTCTCCATCTTAGTACTCTTGAAATTTGTCAAAATAGCTGCCCAGAATTGCCAGGTTGGAGAGTCATTTTTTTTGTTTTCTTCCCCTCACCTGAATGTGGAGATGGTGCTCTTAGTTGAGTTCTGTTATGGTTAATTGAAAGCTTGCAAATTGTCTCCCTTAGGAAATCTCCATTTCAGTTACATAACTGTGATGAAATACAGTTTTGTCTGCCTCATTCACACCCTTTCTGTTCAGAAACCATTTTCCCCTTCTTGTTTCCGTCTTGGACATAAAGACAGTTAGCCTTCTGAGTCTTCCTGTTGCTGCCTGACCTTGGACTGGGATTATTCAGGCTTCTGCCCTATCTTGTCTGCATATCATCAAATACAGGAAATGCCTGCAAAGTTATGGTCCAGGTGCAGAAATGAGAAGATCCTTCAATTATGATATACTGGCTGTGACTGAACCAAAACTAGGGAGGCATATAGATATTCATGTTGGAAATTATATGTAAAGGAGGAGACAAATTTTGGAAATCAAATCAGCAAAGAATGTGAAACCCTCAAAATGTGGTTTTCCTTGTATTCATTCTAGCTCTGGATGTTAATTGAAACTCAAGCCATATAAAAACACTTGCTAGCTGTCGTTTTAAGTTTCCTGAAAACTCTGCCATCCCTAGGTTACTGGCATAGAACAAAATCTGAAGGAGTTGTCAGGCCAAGTTTAGACAAGTTCTACAAACTGATTACACTAACTAAACCTTAGGCAGAGTCCCTCTGTTAATCATCTTTCAGACCATGTGATTGATTATAGCTCAGATCTGCCTAAAAAGAAGTTTATTTTTTTCCAGATTTGTGCTCCTTATATTGCTTACCAGCAGGTTCTATTGATTTTATATATTATTGGATTCTGCATAGTTTTATCACTATACCAATAAAATCCAAAATCCATTATATTCTACCCATAGCCAGCACATTCTATTTTGGGATTGGTCTTAAATCTGTTTGGCAGAGAAGAGAATAATAACACACGAGCATGTATAATGCAGATGAGAATATAAAGTGTCTTATTTGAAAGTTAATGCCTACCTAGCACTTAGCTCATCTTTATGGAACTCAAAAATCTAAGCAGTTAGTACTTGGGTAAAAAAAAAATCAGGAAATACATGATGGTTAAAATGGAAATCTGTGAAATAATCCCAGATGACGACTCTTTGTAATTCTTGTTAGATTTATGATATATAAGGCATCAAGTTTGATTCCAAAGAAATATTTGTTGTATTGAATTCCCCTGTGAGACGACTGACTCTTACTAGGAAGCAAATATGAATGTAATTTGGATGATAGTTCTGTTGGGCACAAATTGCCAATATATTTTTCATCCACTGAAAATTGCTTCAAAATTCTCTTAAAATGTCTCAACTGTACTATTTTTTTAAATAAGGGATTTATTTAATGGTTTGTATTATTTAAATTGTTAAATGGAATGAATTGTATTTTAATATCTAAACTAGTCAAAAAGTTTAATGCAGATTTTGTTTAACTATTTAGTTAACGTCTGTCTGGCTTTTCATGATGCGATGCACATCATTTTTCTCGGATTGTTAAAAGTTTGTGTAAACTCTGTCAGCCTCTTTCAATTGTCTTCAGTTTATATAAGTAATGACTTTTTCAAATCTAAAAATGTATCTTCAAACTTCCAGATATGAATCTGGGGTTCCTTTTTGACCCCTTATCGAAAAAGCTTCTAAGTACAATAGAGTCTGGTGGCACTTGTTACTAGTTGACTGCAATATATTATAAAAGGATATATTTTCCTTTTATGAAGCTGATAAAATAATCTTTGGATTTTGTTGTTGTTAATCTTGAACTGGTTTTTCTTTTAATTGTATATATTTTATTTGTGGCTTAAGCTGTTACTGTTTTCATTAGTATGTTTTGAGCCTGTTAAGGAAAGTTGAGAATGTACTTGTTCCTGGTATCATATATCTTCTTGAAGCACCAATTTGAGAAAATGCCTTAATTTTAGGAGCAAAGTAAACCACCACAATTGTTGCTTTAACCAGACTCCCATCAACAATGCATCTCTGAAGCATTTCTTGGCACATGGCTCCTGTCCCTCAAGAAAGCATAAAACTAATCAACAGGTCTGTTAAAAAAAGGGGGGTTTTATAGAATACTTGATCTATCTTGCCTCAGCCCCCTTGGCTGTACTCTAGTCTCCCAGGAAATGTTTCCATTGAATGACTCTCCTGGCACAAATTCCCAGGTGAAATGTGTGGATATGGGTCAGAGTAAGGCTAATTAGCCTATTGCCATTTGTGATTCTTCCCACAGTCCATGAAGTATCTCCCCACCACCACCAACTGATGTTGTATACCAGAGACAGAGTTCTTTGGAGGTTATGATAAGATCTGTTTTTTGTACAATCTGATGCATTATGTCAAGAATCTCCCCACAGAATTGTAGTGAAAAATGAGCATATTTTCATAATATTGATGATCCTATCACATAATTTTATAATATTGGATGCATTCCATATTGTGGAGCATAGGTCAGGATTGGAGCTGATACAGACACACAAACAGGCAATATTTATACAAATGAGGGAATTTATCCCAGATGGTATACCTATATTAATGAAGTAGTGTGATCCATTAATATATGCAAGTAAAGCAGTATAATCTAATGATACATATAAGATCAATTTTCATTTTTTTCACTGAATCTCTTAAGGTGGATTTCTCATGAAAAAAATCAATAAATGTTTATTTATACATAAGAGCTGAATGTGGTGAATATAAAAGTTAATTTTTTTTATTTCTCATGGTATATATTGAAAATCCATTTTCATGATGGCTTAAAATAATGAAGGAGAATTAGTAATGTTTGTCTCCTTGAGTTATCTGTAAAAAAAAAGAAAAAAAAGCATAATAATCCTATCCAGAGGTGAAGAATCCATTTATATTTTATGAAATTTGTTTTAAATGTCACAATTGTCAAAATAATTTAAAATATGCAAAATAAGCTTGCTTAATAAGAGAATTTTGAATAACATTGGGGAATTAGAATGGACGAACTTTAAATACTAAAAAAATATTTAGTTAAATGAATCTTAAATGTCCATCTTAATACAAGAGGTGGAATACTGGTAGTTTTTGGAAAAGTAAGATATCACAAGAATTGCATCTATGTTAAGCCCCTGTCACACTGCACCAACGGATGCAAAGAGGATGTAAAACGGACAAAAAAGCTTGCCATCCGTTGGAAAAACCTAAAATAAAGGAGAATGTTACTCACTGCCTCCGTTTTGCTTCCTCTCTAATCCGTCGCAGCATCCGTCTAGTGACATTTCATCCGCTAGAAAGGTTTTGAGCTGCCCAAAAACTTTTGCGCAGAAAATGTATCCAATTCGGTCGTTATGCATCCGCTACGCCATCCACTAGGCATCCATTACTGCATCCGCCTTAATATCCGTAGGCATCCGCTGCGGCATCCACGCAACTCGGCATCGCTCGGACGCGCGCAGGGAGGAAGCGAGAACAGACGCAGACACGGGCATGCAGAAGCGGATGCCTATGCGGATGCAGCACGCGAAACAAAGTGTTGTAAAGCGGAAACAAACGTTACGCAGAGGGGACTATCTTGGGATATTAAGGATTGTCTGCAGGATGCCTAGAGGATCCCTAAGGGATGCCTAAAGATGCAAAGAGGACACCTATACTGCCTACAAAAAGGGGAGCAACAGCATCTAGGCATCTTCAACTTCAGAACAGCAGAGTCCCTGCGGTGCGGACCTCTGCAGCCTTCATCTGTCCTCTCCTTCTTCCACAGCATCCAGTATGTCCACCGTGGATCGTAACATCAGTCCTTTTGGCAGCCACCATCCCTTCTGCAACAGTGCGAAGCCAATCTTACAGGCTCTAGTGAAAACTCTAGTACGGGAAGAAAAAGGGGCCGGCCAAAGAAAGCGTCTGGTATGAAGATGGTTCGGCCAGAAGAGCAGATGGCGGACTGTACAACAAGCTGATGGTGGAAGCTCAGGAGCGAAGCACTCGGGGCATTCCAGAACTTCATGAGGCATGCCTCAGCCATGGTATTGATGAACTTGTGCAACGGCTGACACCCGAAGGTATGCACCAAAGACAAACACCAACTTCCGGCCAGCCTGGAACCTGGGCTTCAAGGTGGCACTCACCTCTGCAACCACCCTGGCCTCAGGGACCACCTACAGAGCATGCAGTATGGCTGTGAGTGTGCCACCCAAAACAACATCAGCATTGTGTGTCAGAGAAGTTGGTGCAAGGCCATCATCGAAGAATACAAGGAGGAGCTCCTTGCTCCAGTGCCCCTCCACTTTGAAAAGGATGGAAGAAAGTTGCAGGAGCGAGTTGGTATCTAGATAGGTGGAACTTCCTCACACACCGTTGGAGCCATCGAAAGACAAGCACATGGCCTGCAAAGCGCCAGCCCAAGTCGGGGTCGCACTTATTTCAACTACAAGGGCTTCTTCAGCATCATCCTCTTCGCCATGGTCGATGCTGACTACAAGTTTCATGTACATCGATGCTTTCAGGCAGCGGGCTCATCTTCAGTATGCCCAGGTATACAACGCCAGTCACCTCAAGGAGAGCTGGAATGCAACCTCAATCTCGTGGGCTTCCAGATCAGACCCACTGCCCAATGAACGCACGCAAGATTGGGCCTACTTTCATCTGTGGGACGATGACGCCTCAACAAGGCAATGGGGACATGGAGCCTGGGAATGGACGGCAAGGCGGAAACCTGATAGACACTGAGGTATGTGCAAGGCCCCAACAGAGCCTCACTTGAAAAGGGAAGTAGCAGGCCGAACCTGCCTGAAAACAGCTTTGGTGCAACTCCCAGCTGGAGCGGCTGGAGTGGCAAGACAGGATGATAGATGCTTAATGGATGCTTTCGCTCACCCCAGGGGGGGGGGGGGGTGGGGGGGGGGGGGGGGGGGCTTCTCATCACCACTGATGACGATTTGGGCCATGTATGTTTGAGTGCGCCCTACAATGAACAGGAGCATTTTAATAAAGAGTTGTGTTTATGTTGACATGTGTTGGATGATTGATTAATTTGCTTATGATTAATAAAGGGCCATACGGTGTACACCTGGAGGGATGGACCATACAGTCCGCCACTATGGCTTGGCACTTGGAGGTTTATCTATCCCACAGCTATTACCCATCCAAAAAGGTATTCCCTGCCCATCCAAGCTATTCCTTAACCCCATCCCACAAGCAATGCAAAAGCTTAACCATTTCTAAAAGTTTCCACCAAGACTTTTTATTAAAAAAAAAGAAATGAAGCAGTGTCGTGAATCATAAATAGACTTTATTAACAACAAGCTATAAGACAAAAATGAGTCTCTGGTACTCCTCCTTGGTCGCTCAAGTCCCAGGGTGTGAAGGGTGCAGGTGCTGTTATGAGGTGGTTTGGGTGCTGGAGTGCTGTCACTCAGGCTCCTTCCAGAAGCAAAAGAAGCAGCAAGATAGCCCCAAGCCCAAGAAGAGCGAGCCGTGCTGCAGAAGCCCAACGCAGAACCATGAAGTGAGGGCCAGGGGGCGGATGAGGTAGTCTGTCCCTCTTGGGCAAAGTGCTGGCAGCAGATGGCTGAAGGCTTGCTGTGCTTCAAGCATGGTTGTGGGGTTGCTGTGGTGCGGCAGGGGAGGCTGGCAGGGAACCAGGCTGGCAGGGAGGCAGCCACCCAAGCTTGCAGGAAGGCTGGCCAGACAGGCTGCGCAAGGCAGGCAGGCACCATGGGAGGCTAGGCAGGCAGGCATGACCAAAGACATGCAGCAGCAAGGCTGCAGGCAGACCTGGCTGGCAGGAAGGCTGCAGGCAGCGCAGGCAGCAAGGCTGGCAGGGAGGCTGGCAGGCAGACAGACAGCAAGCTGGCAGGGGAGGTGGCAGCAAGCGCTGCAGGCAGACAGCAGGCAGGACAGGCAAGGCAGTCGATGTGTCTGACAGCAGGTCTTTCCTCTGAATGGTGACCTGCTTTCCGAAGCTGGCTTCCGTATATTACTGCGGGGGCTGACCGCAATGATCCCCCCGCATGTGCAATTAATTGCCAGGCACCGTTAGGCTTTCCGCTGGTGCATCCGCTTAGGCTTCCGCTGTGGCATCCGCTTCATCGCGCATGTGCATCCGCTCTTTCCGTTCCGCGTCCCGCTTTGCTTAAGGTCCCCCGGAAGCCTAGCAGATGTCCAATCTGCTTCCCATCGCCTTCCATCCGCTGGGCTTCCTTTCCGCATCCGCCTTTCCCCATCCCAACACCTGCGTCGCTCCCGCCCGTCCGTGTTATTTCCGCTTCGCGGTTATGCCAAATTTTTGCCCCTTTTGAGAGCGGATAATCAAAGGATGGAACAGTTTTGCTCGTCCGTTGTGTCCGTTTGCATATCCGTTGGGCAGTGTGACAGGGCCTTTAGAAAAACCATTGGTACTCCAAAAGACTATAAGACCTTGGGGTCCCTCTGATCTGAAGGATCCATCATCTGGCATATTGCCTTTCATTTTGCATTTTCTATCCAGGTGGTTTTATTGGTAAAATGCAAGTTTACTACTGTCATCTTCTGCATAGTATAAAATGATACCTTTGCTGTTTCAATTAAATTGATTAACAGCCTTCAGCCTCTATCTATATGGCTGCTGCCCATGATACATTCCTGCTTGCTTTAGACCGGTATCCCATGAGCTACCCTGCTGGAAGAATATACTCTTGGCATATAGTTTTGATACTTTTCCCTCATAGGAATATCTCCCTGCCACAGTGAAACAGAGGTGGGGGGCGGAGAGGCTTTTTAATGGCCTTATAAAATTTAGTATTTGTTGATGAATTGCTTAACTCAATGATATGTTCATAATAGTAATAATATTAATATTGTTGATATTTTTATTGCCATTAATATTGATCAGGTTTTCCATTTGTTTTAAATATTTATTAAATGCTAGAAGTAGTAATGGCTCATGTTATACTTCATGTTATTGGAGAACAAACTTCTTTTGGAGACACTGAGCAAAAGAACTGGCTGAGTTTCTAACCATGTTACATTTTGACTGGCTGTCTATATATTTATGGTAAATTTGCTGTGTTGATGAATGTTCTGACTTACACATGTAGTTTGGTGCCCACCAGGTACTCCCCTGTACCACGTCTGGTTAGATGAGCAGACGTTATCCAGTAATAAGCATTGAGGTATTCTATCTTAATGATATTTGTGAATACCTGTGCAATTTGTCTGTATTGTTCATTATTTTCTGCACCGTATTTTTCCAACCTGTTTAAGGGGTTGTTTTGAATTAGTCATCTCACTGATGATCCCTGACACATTGTGAAAGATTCCGGGTCATACTTGAGCAGAGTTTCTCCACCTTCACAACATTAAGATGTGTAGAATTCAATTTCCAAAATTCTCCAGCCAACATAACTGGTTGAGGAACTTTGGGAGCTGAAGTCCACACATCTTAAAGTTGCTAACGTGAAGAAACAATTTTCTAGTGTGTGTGTAAAACAGCAATAATTAGTTGAAATAATGAGGTGTCATTCTTCTTAAATAGCACAAAACAAATAGGAAACTGGCATCCTGTAAAGCAATTAGGACCAGAAAATTTGGATAAACTTTGAAAATGAAGTTGGTTATTTATAGTTGCTTCCCCTGCCAGTCTTGATGAGGATACGGTTTCCTCCTTCATGATTTTTGATTAAGGTATTATTTGTTCCCTGTTTATCTGGTGGTGTTTCTTCATTAGGGTGCATATTGCTAGGGAAGTTATGCTTTGGGCTGTTTATTTCTTTCCTTGACTTCTAGTTATATCTTTTAAGTGATATACACTTTTGTGTAGCAAGGCACTTTTTAATGAAATTGTATGGATATCCGTTATGTTGGAAGATGTTGTGTAGGTGGTCTGTTTTCTCCATGGCACACACACAAACCATCAAAATCTTTCCAAAGCATCTTAAGCAAACTCAGAGGCTCAGTAACCAAAGAAGAAGAAAACAGGAGTAGTTTACAACATACAGTGTAAGAACTGTAACAGCCAATATGTAGGATAGACAAGTAGAAGATGGGCAGAACACATCCACACTGACAGAAGATGTAATGAAAATTCCTTAGTCTCTCAACATAAAGACAAGTTCAACCACAATTTCAGTTAAATTAATATTTTAGTTCAAGCCAAATCCAAAAATGCTAGGGAGTTGCTGGAAGCTTGGCATTCTGACAGATCAGCCATCAACAAACAGATAAATTCCATCTATACATCATTTAAAAAAATATAACTAAAAGAATAAGCAAACTACACCTTCCCATGCACTGATGATAGTACCTAGCCTAGTAACAAAATGTCTGCAGGAGCACAATTACTTGATGGGCTCCAGATGTATTGGGATGACAATTCCCGGAATTCTAGCAACATGATCAATGCAGTTATGGAAAGTTAGCATCCACCCCTCTTAGAAGAATGAAATATTTTAGGAAATATTAAAAAGGCAGAATATTATACCTCCCTGAATGAGAAAAGGAGAAACATGCTCTTGGAAAGCAGCCCCAACTTTGTTAATAGCCCCAGAAAGACTGGGCCATCCTATCTACAAAACAAAAGGCTTTCAGCTCCAGGGTGATAGGATTAGCCCTCTCTCAAGATCCAAATCAGGACAAAGCCATTAAGCCATAATAGGAATTGCCCAACACCTATTCAGAACACAAGCCTCTTCATTACATCACCCAGCACAGTTCAGCCAAGCTTATCTGAGACAAACTCCTAGGATTTGCACATGACCCTTACAGCAGCCAATAGGATACCTGTCCTTGCCACAGGAACAAGAAGCTCAAGTTCAAAACCCAAGAAAGGGTATAAATAACACTCATTCTCCACTCCATGTATTCAGCTGCACCAGGATCATGTGCTTAATGGTTCTGCTCCATTAAGCCATCCTTCTAAGCAGCCTCCATGTTTCCAGTGTCTTTCTCCCCACTTGGAACTGAACCCAGATGGACATTTCTTTCAACACAGTCTTTGGTGCTATTGGGAGGGTTTCTTGGTTTGGGAAGTCAATGTAATGGTTTCCTTTTTAAAAAGTTGACAAATTAATTCATTTGCCAAATGGATTCTTAACAGTTGCCGCATGCCTCTTTGGTTTTAGTGGGAAAGCACTTCTGGTATTTCTCTCTGTTTTTAGAAGGAATTTCCCTCTCCAAATGCCATGTCCCCTTGGGCATTCTGCTTTCTTAACAGCCTTCCCTGGATCTCATTGGCAAACGGATGGCATTCCTTGGCTTAAACAGTAGGCGTTGAGTTTCATGATAGTTGTGGAAGTCTCTTTCTTATGGCAGGCTTCTTCAGTCAGCCAAACCAAGTTTTGGCAGGGAACAAGCAAGGTTAATGCATGCTAGTAAATGAGGCCAGAAATGTAACAGAAATTGGCAGCTATAAACACATAGGTTCCCTGTGGTTGCTTTGGAAAATAAAAATTACAGCATGGAGACTAATGTTTGCAAGTAAATCAGCCTGCTTCCCTCTCCATGAATTATTGGACAGATTTATTTTTGGATGGGTGGGCGAGGGACATATTGTTTGGCTTTATCAAGGTTTCACATTTTTTAAGGCTGGCTTCCCCAGCATGGTGCACCTCAGGTACCTTAAATGTAACTCCAGACTTGTATGGCTTCTGAAGAAAATTGGCTAAAGAAAGTCTGCCTTAAAGAGAAGGGTGAGAATCTATCTCAGCACTAGAATCAAGATGGATTTTTTAATATTTACTTCATGATTCCTTCTGTGGCAGGTAAATGCTCTGAATGTTTGGTCTGGAAATGCTTTGGCTCTTAAGGGTGTTACCAGCTGGAAGGAAGGGGTAGAGTCCAGCTGGAAGGAAGGGGTAGAGTGCATGTTTGTGCATAGAAAGTCCCTGGTTCAGTCCTTTGGCATGAAATACTAATAAGTTGGTCTAACTGAGTAGATGGCTGCTTCCTCAGTTGGGAAGGATTCAGTGGTTCCAGCTGATCAATCAGGCAGTTGATCCTATACATCCTGTGATCTTTTCATAGCACATGTTGTGCTATGAGACTTTTGAGTATATTAATAACATGGAGGAGGATAATATGATATTGATAACAATATGATATAATATAATATGATATTGATAACATGGAGGAGGATATGATAATATGATAACATGGAGGATAACAAGGTTGCCTTCTTTTCTGTGGTCAATAAAAGCTGTGTGGACAAGTTGGTGCTACTGGAACAAAAGTTTCGGATATATAGGTAATCCTCGACTTACGGCCATAATTCGGCTCAAAATTTATATCATTAACTGAGACATTTGTTAAGTGAGTTTTGCCCCATTTACAACCTTTCTTGCCACCATTGTTAAGTGAGTCATTGTAGTTGCTAAATTAGTAACATGGTTGTTAAGTGAATCTGTCTTCTTCAATGACTTTGTCAGAGGGTTGCAAAAGGTGAATATACAATCCCAGGACATTGCAACCATCATAATTATGGCCAAGCATAATTTTGATAATTAAGACCCTCGGTGGTGCAGTGGTTAGAGTACAAATACTGCAGGCTACTTCTGCTGCCTGCCGGCTGATTGCAATTTGGCAGTTCAAATCCCACCAGGTTCAAAGTTGACTCAGCCTTCCAAGGTTGGTAAAATGAGGACCCAAAGTGTTGTGGGCAAATATGTTGACTCTGTAAAACTGCTTAGAGAGAGCTGTAAAGCAGTATATAAATTTAAGTGCTATTGCTATTACTATCAATATCATGTGACCATGGGAATGCTGCAACAGTCATAAGTGTGAAAAATGGCCTTTGCAGTGCTGTTGTAACTTTGAATTATCACTAAATGAACTGTTGTAAGTTGAGGACTGCCTGTACTTGTTACTTTTAGCAGCAAGAGTGCCAACTATATTGCTCTTCTTGTCTTGTGGATAGAGGGAGGAAGTTCAGGATGGATGGACCCCATTCAGTCCTCCACCTGATTTCATTTTCTGTTTCTTTTCCAATAGATATTATTCTCTGATAACAAAGCATAGACAGCCATTGTTAAGCTCTGTCCTTGAGGTCTTTTATTTTTAAGATTTACACTTCTGTGTGGTAGATTTCCCTCAGGTTTCTCTCATTCTCTTTTTAATACCCTGTTCTTCAATTTAAGATTTAAGATTATTTTACAAGATTCCTAATCCTAGTCATTCAAACTTTTCTTAGTTCAAAGAAACAAAAATGATCACTGTGAATTTATCATTTATAGTACCAGGACAATTTTACTCATTTAATCCTTTTGCAAATCCTGAGCAATGTGCCCCATGCCTATTTAGTCTGCATTTGGATTTAAATTAAAGCTCTTTGACTTAGAATTTCAGTCCTGACACAGAGCATCAGGTGGAGAAAGTGGTTTTTTGGGAAAAGATAAACCCCTTAAGAAGGCTCAGTTCAACATTCAATTCAATGTTAAAGCAAGATAAAGATCAAGAAAGA
>BHFT01005057.1:0-37307 GCA_004320025.1 Laticauda laticaudata
TAAAAACACAACTATGATGACGTGGGAAAATACCTAAACAAAGCTGAATACCATACATGTAAGTACCCGTGAAAACTTAAGAAAATATATTTATTTTATATATTATTATGTATATAAATGCAGCTTCACATTTTGTGAGGACAAGTCCTTGTTTGTCATGAATTAGGGCTATCAGATCTGGATGCAAATATTTTATTGTTATCTGTATTGCTATCTATCATCTAGTAGCTGTCTTGATTTTTATTTTTTATTTTTTTTTGCAGATGAGATTTGGCAGCCTTTATTGTGCATCTGATGAAACCTCAGTGAATTATAGCTGCCTTGTGATATATATTTATTTTTTCATGTGCAAATTAGGCACAGGTTGTTTAAAATATTTCCATGAAAAACTGAAAAAAGTTCTTTTCTATATGATTTGCTGATTTTTTTTCACTACTGCATCTTATACATTTAATATAATAGAATGTAAAATTAATAGTATGATATTGGATCACAATGTGCACTTTTTAAAGAATAATATGTATTCTATATCATTAATCCAGAACACACATTGCTTAACAGAAGTCAAATTAGTCTGTTGTTGATTTCAGAAACTTATACTTACTTCCATACTTCCCTAGAATCCTTGCTTTACCTCTACATTCTGATTCAGAAAAAGCAGCTCTCAAAAACCCCAAGTGTGTGTGAGAGAATAGAAAAGGAAGTAAGAAGGCTACGGGTCAAAAACATCTTGTAGAAGCCCAGTCTTTGCACTGAGAATGGGAGAAGACTAACTTTTGGGAGTGCAAAATAATTAGGATTTCTCTGAGAAAGAGATTTTCCTCCCTGAAAACATGGACTAGCCATCAGATTAGATGGGGTTAGAGGTTTAGAAAATAAAATAAAACTTGGATTGATTTTAGAGTTGATTTGAAGCTTACAGATATATTAGTTAGAAGATCAGTTAGCATACAAAATCAAAATATAATTTTAGCTTGAATTACTTGATTATTTGAAACTGGGCTCTGGCTGAGCAGAACAAAGAAATCTATCATAAAAAAAAATTCAGGGAGTTTCCCATTATCTGAGATCGTTGTTGTTAGTTGCAAAGTCGTGTCCACCCCATTGCAACCAGAGGTGGTATTCAGCAGATTCTGACCAGTTCTGGAGAACCAGTAGCAGAAATTTTGAGTAGTTCAGAGAACCGGAAAATACCACTTCTCTGCCTCCCGAGTCCCAGCTGATCGGCTGGGTCTTCTTTTGTTGCCCTGCACAGGAGAACGGAGCTGGGAAGCAGGTTAGTGAGGTGGGGAGGGGTGGGGATTTCGCAGTATCCTTTCCCTGCCATACCCACCAAGCCACCCCCACAGAACTGGTAGTAAATTGTTTTGAATCCCACCACTGATCGCGACCCTGATTGAGGACAACATTCTTCCAGGTCTTCCTGTCCTCTACCATTCCCTATAGTCAGTGGTGAGATTCAAATTTTTTTACTACCGGTTCTGTGGGCGTGGCTTGGTGGGCGTGGAAGGGGAAGTAAAATCTCCAGTTAGAGGTGGTATTTGCTGGTTTTCTGAACTACTCAAAATTCCTGCTACTGGTTCTCCAAAACTGGTCAGAACCTGCTGAATGACACCTCTGCCTGTAGTCCATTTAAGCTCACACCGACTGCTTCAGTGACTCCATCCAGCCACCTCATTCTCTGTTGTTCCCTTCTTTTGCCCTTAATCTTTCCCAGCATTAGGCTCTTCTCCAGTGAAGTCTTCCTTCTCATTCGGTGGCCCAAAGTATGTGAGTTTCAGCTTCAGGATCTGGCCGTTCTAATACCGCAGCAGGCTGATCTCCTCTAGAACTGACCGTTTGATGCTCTTGCAGCTCCAAGGGACCTCACAGGAGTCTTTCTCCAGCAACATGGTTCAAAGCCTTCAATTCTTTGGTGCTCATAACGTCCAACTTCCAATAGCCATACATGGCAAACTGGAAAAAACAGGGAAGCCTTGACTAGGTGCACTTTTGTGCCAAAGCTGATATCTCTGCTTTTTAGTTATGCTGCTTTTTAGATTGTTCCTTAGCTTTTGTCTCCAGGAGAGCAAACGTCGTTTAATTTCTTGGCTGTAGCCCCCATCTTGCAGTGATCTGTGGAGCACAGGAAAATAAAATTGTCATTACTCCATTGCGTTCCTCATCTATTTGCCAGGAATTGAGAGGGCCGGATGCCATGATCTTAGTTTTCTTAATGTTGAGTTTCACTATCTAAGTTAAAGATAACTAAATAATTAATGAAAATGAAATCAAAAGCAATGACAGCATGGTATAGTGATTAAGGTGCCAGAATAGGAATCGGGATCCCCAACATCTAGTGTTCTCTCATCAGCAGTCTTCCAATTAGCTGATTTATTGTGGGCTTTGAAATCTTTAGAATAGAACATTTTTTTTCCCATTAAAGCTTTGGCTTAGTCACTTAGTCACCTTTGTGAGTTAGCAAATAGGTAGTGATTTAGCACTTAGGAAAGCAATTCCACATACCTGTAAATTCCACACGAACAACTTTTCAACAATTTTTACAAAATGAACATTGCATACAATGAAATCTTGACACTTTGACAGTTATCTAGACTTTATCATTCCTGGCATCCTTCAGATCTTTGGACTTTTCTCCCCCTAGAACACAATGGTACTAGGCCAATGCTAATAATACTGTGATATATGAATTTGGGTACAAATATTTTTTGTCAGGTTGCATTACACACACACACACACACACACACACACAGAGTCCTCAATGTGGTTCATTTAATGACCTTTCAAAGTTACAACAGCACTGAAAAAAACATTTTTCACATAACTGTTGCAGCATCCTCCTGGTACGTGGTGCTTGACAATTGACTCATATTTATGACTGTTGCAGTGTCCTGGGATCATGTGGTCTCCTTTTGGGTACCTTTTGACAAGCAAAACCCATGTAGAAGCCAGATTCACTAAACAACCATGTTCCTAACTTAACAACTGCAGTGATTTGCTGAACAAATTGTAAAATAGGGCAAAAATCACTTAACATCTGTCTCACTTGGCAACAGGAATTTTGGAGTCCATTGTGGTTGTAAATCAAGGACTACATGTAATGTGTGTGTGTGTGTGTGTGTGTGTGTGTAGTCTTTGACTTACAACATATATAGTTTGCATGTTTTAAGGCAGTTTTCAGACTCTGTAAAAGCAAAGTTTTTCAAAATACAGCTGTTGGACGTTTCAGCCTGATATTTCCAGAAAGGTGTCAGGCTGTCATCAGGGATTCTGTGATACAGAAGTTCAAACAAACCTCAGAGTTACCATTTCAATGGGCCTGCTAACAAACGGTTATTTAATTGATCTACTTTCTAAGATTCTATAACCCTTTTTTTCCTAACAATGAACTGAATTAATGAGATTCTGTGATACTTGGTTCCTTGGTTGCGGGCTATGGATAGGAGTTTAACACATAAGCCTTTTAAAAAAGAAATGCCAATATTCCTTTCAATCAAACTTCCTACCAAATTCTGTATATTGGAAACTATCCTGGAAAATCTACAAAATGTCTGTGTTGGGAAGAGACTGGGTAATGCTATTCAGCTTAATTCTCTATGCCTGGATCAAACCTTTGCAAAACATTGCATTACCAAATATTGGCAGCTTAGCTAGGGAGCGCTTCGCCTTAATCACAACTTGAAGTAGTGGTTAAAATCCTTTCTACTGTTTGAGATGGTCCCCTCAGAAATCTTTTGCATCCTTGTGATTTGCTTCATACACAGTACTGCAAACCTGAGCAGTCCTGAAGTGGCAGTCGGAAACCAGCAAGGTGTCTCCAGACATGGCAAAGAAAGATACTCCAGAGGCTTCCACACCCTTTCTAGTCATCGCATCCTTCTTTCTTTTTGCCCTAGTACTCTCTGCCCTTCAATACATGTGGCTACTACCTCTCCTAACATGAGCATCTTTCTGTTCTCAGCAGGGGTGGGCTTCAAAAATGTTAGCAAGGGGTTCGCTGCCTGATTGCCGGGTGGATGTGGCCATGGTGGGCATGGCCTAGTCGGCCTCCTGCATCATGGCAGGGAGGGGTGTTTTTGCCCTCCCCGGGCTCTGGAGGCTTTCCTTGAGCCTCCGTGAGGGTGAAAATGGCTTCCTTGGGCTTCGGAGGCACTCTGGAAGCTGGAAACGGGCTGTTTTAGGCCTTCCCAAACTTCTAGGAGGCCCATTTTTCACCCTCCCTGAACCTCTGCACATGCCCTGCACTTACCTGCATCCAAAACAGGCCACACGTAGACTCCTGGGAGGGGTGGGAGGGGTGGTCTGGGCCAGACAGGAGTAGGATTTGGAGGTTCTCCGAACTGTGCAGCATCTTAGCTAGAATCCTCGTGAACCCCCAGCAGCCCACCCTGGGTTCTCAGGAGGAATGTTCTGCAGCCATGGCTCTTTCCCCACAGAAGACTATTGTACTCATCTCAATAGCTGCAGCCTACTAACGTTGAATGTTCTTCACCTATTGTCACGTCTCCGTACAGAAGCTTTTTCTTGCTTTCCTTTTGTCTACCTAGGTATCTGGCTATAAGGTATCCTTTGCATTCCAGAGAACTAAGGACACCCAGAAATGCTGTCACTGCGATTTGCTTCATTTGGGGTCTGTCATTCATCTTCTCTGGACCGTATGTCAGCTACTTCCAGGAGTATCAGATTACCAACATTACTGTCTGTCATCCCATCTGGGAAATGTCACAGCGCAAGATTATGGATCTCTGCACCTTTGTCTTCAGCTATGTCATCCCAGTGCTGATTCTCAGCTTCACATATCTAAAGACCATCCGCTATCTCTGGACATCTGTGGATCCCATGAAAGTCATGTCTGATTCTAAGAAAGGTAAACGCAAAGTCACTCGGATGATCATTATTGTGACTGTTCTCTTCTGCCTTTGTTGGCTGCCCCATCACTTGGTCATCCTTTGTTTTTGGTTTGGCAATTTCCCCCTCAATGATGTTACCTTTGTGCTCAGGGTCCTGTCTCACCTAATCTCATATGCCAATTCCTGTGTCAATCCTATTGTCTATGCCCTTGTATCCAAGCATTTCCGGAAGGGATTCAAAAAGATCTTCAGTTGCCTTCTACATAAAAGAGTAACTAACAAAGTTCATGTAGCACAGGTGACCCACACAGTTAGCACTTTGGAGGCAGACTTGACGGAGGTAATAGATGTCAATGAGCCTGTACACACAGGAGCTTCCACCTGCTGTCACATCCCAGTTCAGACATGGAATAAGGCAGAACAGCTGAGCCATCAAGAGAAAGCTGCCAACTCTTTCATCACTTTCAATGTTACTTAAGATAATTCTTGCAGTCATGGGTTCCAATCAAAGAATAATTGCTATAATTGTTTAAATTTAAGGATTTCCCCCCCTCTCCCAAAAAACCATGGGATTTAAAAACCCTAGAATAGACAGTTGGCTTAGCCAAGGTTCCATATAGTTATTAGTTAATGCCATAATATATCGTAAAAGGATGTATGCAATGGTCATACCACACTGAGGATAAGGTGACCCCAAGAGTGATGGGTAGGGGCTACTTGAGGGGAATGGTTAGTACATTTTTGGCAGATTGTTTAAGAGACTAGCCAGCCACCAAATATGGAATATGGACTAACAACAGTGTTATAAGTATACTCTGTGTTCTGCTAATAGCGTTCTATATCTATGAATGGGATTAGATTAAATGGCTCTCAGGACTTTTTCAATCTTTGATGGTGTGAGTTTCAGACAAGGAAGATAACTATGCCAGAGAATGAAGCTTGGTTGGGTCAGGGACTTTGAAACAGTGGGGGTGAACTACCATGGATTCTTGTATTGTTTGTACTCAGGCCTTAAACTCAGACTCAGTATAAAATATTCTTAGGAAGCTGCAACATGGACTCATTAAAATTTATGTACGCATAAATAAACTGTTAGTCATGTTAGATTTCACAAGAACATTCATGATGTATGGTGACATACTTTCCACTCATTGTAAAATAAGAACAACAGACACTCAACGTACAGCATGTGCTTGGCTGTTGGTTGAATTGGCTTCCCTGGGGCATTGGATTATTTTCTCCACAGGGCTTATTTCTGTTATAATGGCTACGAGAAATCAATTTTGTTCTGATGACAAGGACTGAAAGAAGAACACTGGAGAGAACATACTTTAAAAAAAACTCTGTATAATAAAATGATACTCATTTGTGATACTTATTTCCTGAAATTCAAATTACAAAGACAAATCGCGAAGTGTTTGTGTGTGTGTGTGTGTGTGTGTGTGTGCGTGTGTGTTTAAGTTTTCACGGGTACTTACATGTATGCTGTTCAGCTTCCTTCGGGTATAATCCCACGTCACCATAGTTGTGCTTTTAAAGTTGTAGCAACATTTTGGCAGAATCTCATCTGCCATCATCAGGCTTCTGTACTGTGTTCATCTGTCTTGATGTAGTTGTTACTACAACTTTAAAAGCACAACTATGATGACGTGGGCAAATACCCGAACAAAGCTGAATACCATACATACATACATACATACATATATACATATATATATATAAAATTTGTTTTAACATGTTCCATTTTTGTAGCAGAAGTTTGGATAAGAATGGGTCCCACTACAATATAATGTCTGGATGATTATTTTTTTTTAGTAAAGAGATCACTACATACTGGTATTATCTGGCAAATTTATCTTACTTCCCATTGCAATGTCATTTACACCAATTTAACAGAATGTAATTTTCAGTATACTTTGGATGATGTTCAGCGAACTGAAATTCACATGTCCTCTTGTCACTTTGGACACCCTGAAGCCAATCATAATAATCTGTTATGGCGTTGTGTTTGATGCACAGTAGCAGGTGCTATTTGTTGAATTTTTGTCAATTAAACACAAGGTTGACATCAACAATTCTGTGTCAGATTTTCTTCCTCTGTACCTCTTAGGCCAGATACTGCAGCTTGGCAGGCCAGATCATCACATGGTCCACTACTCTATACTAACCTCTCACCCCCAGATGGAATTGAATTATCAAGCATATTCAGAACTTAATATACTTCTGAATTGAAAACAGTGTACCTTCACAATTGGCTGGGAATGCTGGGAGCTGTCATTCAACACATCTAGAGGGCAGCAAGTTGGGAAAGACCTTCCCCTCTCACTTCACGGTGAGATGGGTGGCAAACAAATGTAATAAATAAAATAAAAATAATGTCTGTCCTAGACACAGGGGTTGGTTTATTGGCTACATCTGTGTAGGATGTTGCATTGGTTTTCTACCCTTTGCTTTTTTAAATCTATACAAAGATATTGCACTGGTTGGGGGTGCAATATTAGCAATATCTTATGATATCCAGCCTCATGCTGCTACCCTTATTGGGCTGGAAATGCCATTATCTTGTCCTGGTTTCTAGAGGTTGGTAGAGACTGGGTGGGACTGAGCAGACAAACAAGAAAGAACTGCTGCTGTTTGTGTTTGAGGTTCTCTCTGGACTTCAGTATTGTCATTGGAAAGAGAAATACAATCCCTGAGGGAGCAAGTCCTCCTGGACTCAAGGCTATGCTAACAGGGCAGGTGGCAGCTATGGCCACAGAGACCTTCATTCAGCTTTCACTAGTTTAATAGTTGTGCACTACTTATATGCCTTTACCCCTCATATATAGTTTAACTCACTAACTCATGCCTTCATCCTGACCTGGTTAAACTACTGCAACATGTTTAACATCCCTGTGGCAGCCTTTGAAATCCACCTGGAAATGCAATTGGGCCAGAATGCAACAGCTTGTCTATTATGGATTTGACATACAACATCAAGAGCATGTTCCCCAAATGCTACAGCCTTGCTCGGCTCCTTCTAGGCTTCTAAGAACAATTCAACATGCTGGTTTTACCACCTAGATACATATCCTGAGAACCACACTTTCCACCTGGGATAGTCCGGCTCTTGGCAGAAACTGTTGGCAATACCTCAATGGAAGAGGATGCTTCCAATGGAAGGGGGGTGCTGCTATTCAATAGTGGTATTATTGCTGCTGTAAAAAAGTTTTCTCATAGAATTGACGTCCCTGATTTCTTTTCAGATTGTCCAATCTAGTGAGGGGAAACTTTTTGGACTTGCCATGTAAAGCATATACACCCATATACATACCTGAATGAAACACAAACAATTCTCTATCTCTCCCCTCCCCACATCTATTTGGTGGCAGTGGTGAACTTGCTAATTTCAAACAGAGCCATTTCAGACAGGTGGCTGTCCAGTCTTTTCTGAAAACCTCCAGTGATAAAGCACCTACAACTTCTGAAAGCAAGCTGTTCCACTGGTTAGTTGCTGTCACTGTTAGGAACTTTCTCCTTAATTTCAGGTTACTTCTTTCCTTAATTAGTTTCCATCCATTGTTTCTTGTCCTGCCCTCTGGAGCATTGGAAAATAAGTTGACCCACCCCATTCTTTGTGTTGTATAAATTCTACTACCGTAATTTGTTCAGGAGCTTTGTCTTCTTATCATTTGATCATGTTGGGTTGACAGAGTGACAGGCCCAAAGTCACCCAATGTGCTTCTGTGGAACTAGAACCTGGATCTTCTCAGTCTTAGACCCTTCACCACTATCCCATGCTGGTTCTCGAGGTGCTGTGTGCATTAGTAGTGATTTCTTCTGGACTATTTTATGCAGGACTGGTTTTGCAGCTGAGTCCAAGAAGCCTATTCTGGTTACTTGGAACAATGTAATCAAAGCTAAATAGTTTCAAAATGTATTCCCTGTATACACTCGACTTGAAGTAATATATTAGGAAGGTTCCTTGTTTGCTCTTCCATGGTGTTCTTTCTTCTTTGGTCATGTTTCTTCTTCAAAGTTCTGGAAAACTTTTGTCTCTATATGAGTAACCTTCCATATTACTGGAAATGGAAGTTGTTGTTCCTATGTCAAAGTTTGTAATATCTCTTATTGATAACCTTAAATATTTAGTCTAACCATTCTCCTAGAATGATTCATACCTTATTATTGCATAAATAGTTCCATTACAGGTTTCTATGTTTATCTGTCTAGTCCAAATGTTCTATAGTAGAAGTCAATATTTAAAAACCATTTCAACTTACTTGATTTATGACCATACCCTTTGGGTTTTGTAAACTCTCCTGGTTGATGTAATTAGTGCAAAAGTTCCACAGAATTCTGGCTTATACTGTAGTCAGATCTTCTAGATAAATGGAGGAGCATACTAGTTCTCTATTATTAAGTAATGTTTGCAAAGAAGGTGAAAACTGAAGAAAAACCCACCTGATGCCTACAAAAATGGATCTATTATTATGTTGTATCCAGTCTTATTGGAACACATAGGGTAATATGCTCACATGTAAATAGAATGGCTAATATGTCAACCTGCTCCAGCTTTGCAGTCCTGATAACCAATTAGTTCCAATTTTATCACTGTAATGTCTATCTAGCCATTAGGCTGCTCAGAGCCATTTCAAAAAAAACAATTTTATTTCAAGCATCCTAATATAATATCCAGCTCACTCAAAATGACATTTCCTCTTTTCCTGCTGGTTCATTAAAAAAATTTTTTATATGACATATTGCTTAATTTGTTTTTTTTTCACTCACACCATATTACCTCAGTGTTATTTTTTTTCATAGTCTAAAGACTATTCTACAGAATATTAGGGCTTAAGAGCATCTGTTTTTTTTATAAAAGCAGGAAATGGTACCCAATATGAAAAAAAAGCAAATTATTTTAAAAAGAGCCAAGAACTAAAACATTTTGGTAAGCTTAAAAGGGACAATGCCTACATTAAATTGAACATGAAATAATCCCCTACATACAATTTATACCTAGACTCTAAAGACTGCACATCTTACATTTTGTTTGGATCTTTGGCTACATCTGAAATGAAAATAGCAGCAAAGATATGGCAGGTAAAAGGCAAGCAATATCCCTCAAAAAGCTAGGACAATTGTATGGTGTGGAAATATGAAATCATGCAACAAAGTAATGAGCAAACAGTGGTCTTTCAGCAATCGTTGAAACATTAGACCAGCAATCCTCAACCACATAGTCAGTGGTAGAAAAAGGCTGGAAGTTCCAGCTATTTTTGAAGGGCTGTGGATTTCTCATCTCAAATATAGAACCTTAAATACAGACTGTATCTGTGATCATTCCAGACCAGCAAGTAAGTAGCGTGATAGTGGGCAAATCAGTCAGTGAACTGATTGAACAGAAATAAAAGTAGTCCAAATGGAAACATGGGGAACCTAAAACAAAGGGTCATATGAAACAGCTCAGCTCCTCACATGCTCTGCCATTCACCCTGCACTTTTGGACAAAAATAACACTCCATTTACAATATTCCATATTTATAAAATCTGGTCCAGAATGGTGACATTCCAAATCCGGTCTGAAAGGCTTTTGATACCCATAATCAAGGCATTTTTCCATATCATTTTGCCAAAGTTGGATTGCCAGCTTGCTGCTGGTTTTGTTACTTTTTATGCATGTTCATTTGATGGTGTTGAAGATGAATGGTCTTGTGGGATTTGGTGGATGACAGAGGGATATAACAAAGGCCTCATATTTGTCTCCAAAGCCTTGGGTAGCACTCTCAGTGTAATCCTCTACATTGTAAACCACTTAGAGTCCTTTGAGTTAGCAGCATACCAATGCTACTAATGAAGAATTTCATAAGTAAATAATTGGTCAGGCAGAAGTATACCTCCATCTATCACAAACCACAGCCTTCTGAGGAAGAATGCTTATCTTTGCCAATGGTAAAAGGAGACACCCCCTCACCCTTTCTTCTGTGAAAGAAATGCTTCTCCTCCTTCTCTTTCTTCAACATTCTATATTTTTATTTCTTTGCACTCTTATTTGTACATAAATAAAAGGCAACAAACAGATTTTTAACATGCTGTTTTTTTCCTTTCTGAAATAAAGTAATTTTATTCATTGCCTATGAACTTGACCTAATCTCCGGAGGATGGGAGTGGGAATCTGATTCTCCTAATTCCTTCCTCACAATACATGTCTAGAAGATAGTACTATCGAGTAACATTTTTATCACATTTTCCTTTAAACTCGCAAATAAGGGCATGAGTTATAGGTGTTGTATCTCTCACACATATTGGGGTTAAAGGAGAAGGTGCCATCTCCCTGGATTGTAAGTGGGGGCAGGGGTTTGATAATTTTTCTACTGTTCAGGCCATGTACTTGTCAGACATTAACTTTGGTGTTCTCTAAATAAAATGTCTCTAATTAGAACTTCTGTTGTTTAAGAGTTCTGAAATATAGAAACTTTAGCTTTGCTTTCAATTTTCTATCTTGGATATTATTTAGTCAGGAAGGAGGGTGGAATAATAATATCAACATATTAAAAAGGCAAGGTTAGCACCCATAATCCAAGCATTAAAAAAATAATGCATAATTGGATAACCCAAAGATGTTTTAAGATTATCCCTTGTAATAGTCACGATCCATCAGAACAGGGAGGCAGAGAATGTTGCTGGTCCCATCCCCGAGGGAGATATACTTGGTGGGACCCAGAAGAAGGGCCTTCTCCGTGGTGGCTCCCTCCCTCTGGAACATCACTCCCCCAGAGATTAGAATAACCTATTCTAATCTCTAACACTCTTCCGGAAGGCACTGAAAACCTGGTTCTGCCAGCGGGCCTGAGGAACCCAGAGGAGGGATGGAGCCCATTTAAATGACTTGTGTAATCTGCTGTCGCTGGGAGTGGGTGGGGGTGATTTAATACATTAATTTATTTGATTTTACGGGTTTTATTGTTTTTAAATTGTGGTTTTGTATGTTGTAAGCCACCTTGAGTCAACATGGCAAATAGGCGGCAATATAAATCCAATAAATAAATAATACATAAATAAATAGTACAGCTGTAGAACTAAAGATTTCTATAACATAGCAGAAGGCCATCAGCAGTGGAACACAAGTTCTGTGGATTCCCAGAACTTAGCTATAGAGAAATGCCCCAGTTTTTCTATAATTTTAGTATGAATTATAGACAAGCTTCTGTTTACAACAGAAATCTTTAGATATTCTAAATTCAATAAAAATTTAAAAACCGTAGCCATACCTTGAGATGGATCTAACTGAAAGTTAGGGAAGGCAATGCAACTTGTTTTCAGTAGCACTCCTTGAAGAAATCAGAGGCAGAGAACTATTCCACAAAGCTGGCTGAACAGCTTTTCTCCTAAGCTGTTTCATAAACCAATTTCAAGCATTTCAGACCAGATTGCAGCAGGTTGGCAATGAGACCAGGCTGCTCACTCTAGAACATGCATCTCCACAAAACCTGACTGGGTTTTCCTTTTTCCTGCCCTTCCTATCCAAGTAGGGAAAGAGCAGTATAGATGTGTGTCCCGGTGTCTACTTTTTCCTTTTATGAACTGTTCTTTCTTCCTAGTCCTTCTGTGTTTCCTTTGCTTTCCCAATGTTTGCACACATGGTGCCCTCCTTTGATGCTAACATACACCTTCCTTTCTTCTTCCTTGCCTGCCCCCCCATTATGTTTCCTTGTATTTGCTGGCTAACAAAGAACACAGCTATCTGGCAGCCCAGAATTTAGTGGCTGCCCAGACAGGGACCAGTTGTGAGAGGCGAGCCATTCACTGCAACTGGGGCTGCTCCTAGAATGGAACAAAGCTTTGGAGTCCATCTGCTCTGAAGGGCATAGGATGTCTCAAGTCAAATAATTAAAAAAACAACAACAGTATTTGAATTGAAAGTAGAAAACACAGGTGCAAGATGTATTTGCAATGGGATGGGAGATGGAGTCAAGCTATTCTCCAAAGCATCCAAGGGCCAGACAAGAATCAATGGGTGAAAACTAATCAAGGAGAGGAGCAACTTAGAACTAAGGAGAAATTCTATTCTATTCTATTCTATTCTACTCTATGATGCCACTCATTCCTGCTCTTAAGAAGCTTCGGATGGCTCAGACTGGTGATGGGCCCAACAAATAGTGCAGATCTTCCTGGATTGTAAGTGGGGGTAAGATTAACTGCCAAATAGCCATTGCAAGGTAACACAGCAGGGGCAAGGTGTGTACATTCCACAGAAATTATTATAGGAAGATCTAGACACCTCACTCTTTGGGTTCATCCCTGCAGCTGTGGGGAATTCTTTTTAAGTAAAATGGTAAAGAGATACACATGTGTTTCTGATCATTTGGATGACTCACGCTGGTGATGAGCTCAACAGATAGTGCAGAGCTTGCCATCTGTCAAGGTGAAAGTGGCCTCTTCTAGCCTGCTCCTCTCCACGCCATGTGAATCAGAGACAGAGAATAAATTGACTGACCCATAAAGCATGGCAGAAAGAAGGAAATTGGGAGCTAGTTGTGACTTCACAGAAAATGCTCCAATTTAGAGTCAATATCGTGATGTCAAGAAAGCATGCTTTGGGACCCAAAACCCAAGTTGTATTAAGTGGTTGTATCACAGAAGCCACAACTGTTGATTAAAGTCCCTTAAGATCCAAATAAAAAGGAATCAGCAGCCAATAAAAAGAGTGAGGTAAATTGGTGACAAGTGGGCCCTGTATTGATTCTTAGTAACCAGGGAAACAACCATCTTAAAGAGAGTGCTAGTTTCAGGATTGTGTCTATAAAGGTATTTTTAAATAGACTTCTCATTTTTTTGTTTTGGTGTTGCCACCTGTTTTCCTGCTGTCTCTTTCTGCCATTGTCACCCTTGAACTGAACACAGTCTTACTGTTAACCTGTTTTTGTCTCTCATTTCTCACTCACAAATGGTCCTTTCCACATAATCCATTTTTTTGCAAGAACTGCCCATCTTTGCATAAAATCTGCATATTCCTATAACAGAACTAGGACAGAATATATCCATATCCTATATACTGAGCAGATACACAATTGTACTAATTTTTCAAACTAAACATAACCCACCAAATTTATGAATCAAGACAAGGCAATACAACTACACTTCATAATCACATCCTCTCCATCTGCATGTTAGTCATATAGTACATTCATAGAAATTTACTGTTAAACCATGTAGTCCATTTTTCGTGCAATAAACATTATTTATTTATTAATCAAATTTATACAGCTGTTCATCTCATCAAAGGAAACTCTGGGTGGCGAACAACAGTGTTGCCAATCAGCATCACACAAGATGATTTCCAATGATCTTTTGAAATTGTTGGAACATTTTTCCTCTCTGTGGTACAGATGGAAATGCCACATATTATGCCACATTCCTGTAGAATTCATGGTATCGTGTATTCTTGTTGTTATATTATTCATTGCACAGTCAAGCATAGATGTTCAGACTGGATTTGGCATTTTTATCCACCTATTAAGTCTTTCCCAAGGATCTGGGATAAGCAGATGTTGGTGTTTTGGGGTGTTACAGTTATTGTCATAGATTGTAAGCTGTTCCGAGTAAAGTAACCTTTTGCAATTGATTGATGGTGAATTTGTCAATGTTGATCATGTTCAAGTGGTACTCCAATTGTTTTTGGTTGTTGTTGTTGTTGTTATTGTTGTTGTTGTTGTTATTGTTATTGTTGTTGTTATTATTATTATTATTATTATTATTATTATTATTATTATTATTATTATTATTATTATTATCCATCCCACTCCACAAGAGTCTGGAAGTCTTACAACTTTCAGCATACAATTAGAAATATCACAACAGAGTATAACAAAAGGTAGAGGTCTGAAGACAAACAATACCATAGTGATAAAATCATGCCGGGGGCTCCACTAACACACTGAACCTAGACCTGGGAATCAGAAGTGGTATTCAGCAGGTTCTGACTGGATATGGAGGACCAGTGGCGGAAATTTTGAGTAGTTCGGAGAACCGGCAAATACCATCTCTGACTGGAGATTTTACAGTATCCTTCCCCTGCCATGCCCACACCCACACAACCGGTAGTAAGAAAAGTTGAATCTCACTGCTGCTGGGAATGGACTCAGGTCTTAAATCTTCTGGAATTCCACAGATCAGGTGCCAGTCATATTTTGTGGTGAAGGGGAGATGCGGCAGGAGCTGCAACAGAGGAGCCAAGTTTCCTTGTGTCAACCATCTGACTAGCAAACCCAAGAAAATTAGGCATTCTAAGGCATTTTAAAATCCCAAAAATGAAATTTTATTGGATACACCATTTGGGTACTAAAAATTAAAACTAACTCTGAGATGTTCTCATGTAATGATATATCGTTAAACATTAGTTCCCCCTTCTTCCCATCCATAGAGGTCACACTATTCAATTAATAATCAGTCTTTTGTTTTGAGAACAATTAATTTCTTTTGTTGGACACCTACAGTCGTGACCTTGGTGGGTTCTTGGCTCACACAGTCTATTCTAGGATTGTCTGCATTCTTTCTCACCCTTCCTTCCCCCCAATTCTTTGGCAAGTTGAATAATGATAAATGTTTAAAAGGCTCAAAAGTGTTTCACGCTTGACACCTTGCTTCCACAAGATGGTAATATTTAATTGAGAGAACCTTCAATGCAGCATTCCCCAACTTTTCCAGATTGGTGGCCCAGCATGGGGGGGGGGGAAGGAGGGGATCGTTNGGGGGGGGGGGAAGGAGGGGATCGTTTTGTGCAAGGGGGCATGCGTGTGCAAAGAAAGCAAAGATAGTACCAAAAGAACTTTAGTATCTTGGTGGCAATTCCAAAACATCTGGTGTACCACTTAAACACTACTGGCATTGACAAAACCACCATCACTCAATTGCAAAAGATAGCTTTACTCGTCAAAGAATAGCTTAAGCCCCTGTCACACTGCACCAACGGATGCAAAGAGGATGTAAAACGGACAAAAAAGCTTGCCATCCCTTGGTTACTTACTGCCTCCGTTTTGCTTCCTCTCTATCCGTCCAGCATCCGTCTATTGACGTTTCATCCACTCAGAAAGTTTTCAGCTGCTCAAAATTTGCGCGGCAAAATGTATCCAATTACAGTCTGTTCTGCAATCCCGCTACGCCATCCGCTCTGCATCCGCTATATCCGCCAGGCAATCGCTGCGCACCACACAATCGCATCCGCTCGGACGCAGGGAGGAAGTGGAACGGACGCAGAACGGATGCAGAACGGATGCAGAACGGATGCAGAACGGATGCCAAGAAAGAAAACAAAGGCGTTAAATGAAAAAACGTTCGCAGAGGGGACCTATCTCGGATATTAAGGATGTCCACAGGATGCCTAGAGGATTCCTAAGAAATGCCTAGAGGATGCAAAGGGACACCCTATACTGCCTATCAAAAAGGCGGAGCAAACTCGTCTGCATCTCACCTTCAGACCAGCGCCCAGCTTGTGGCAAGACCCTCTGCAGCCTTCATACTGACTCCTTGCTCTTCCACAGCATCCAGTCATCGTCAACCGTGGATCGTAACACAGTCCCTTTTGGCACAGTGCGAAGCCCATCTACAGGCTACGTGAACTCTACTACGGGAAGAAAACAGAGGCGGCCAAGGAGCGTCTGGGTCTGAAGATGGATCGGGAGAAGAAGCAGAGTATGGACTGTACAACAAGCTGATGGGGAGCTCAGGAACGAAGACACTCAGGCATTCCAGAAACTTTCATGAGATCCCTCCAGCATGTTGACGAATGTTGTGCAGCGCCTGACACCAGGTTGACCAAGCAAACACCAAACCTTCCGGCCCAGCCGGACCTGGGCTCAAGGTGGCACTCACTCCTGCGCCACCTGGCCTCAGGGACCACTACAGGAGCATGCAGTACGGCTGGAGGGTGCCACACAACACCACAGCATTGGGTCAGAGGAAGTGGTGCAGGCCATCATCGAAGAATACCTGCATAGGAGCCTCCTCCAGTGCACCTCCACTGATGAAGGATGGAAGAACAGTTGCAGAGCAAGTGGTACCAGAGGTGGAACTCCCCACATCCGTTGGGAGCCATAGATGGCAAGCCTGTAAGCGCCCACCCAGTCCGGGCTCACTTATTCAACTACAAGGGGCTTCTTTAGCATCGTCCTCTTTGCCATGCGTCGAATGCTGACTAACAAGTTCATGTACATCGAATGCTTCAGGCAGCGGTTCATGTTCAGATGCCCAGGTATACAATGGCCAGTTGACCTCAAGGAGGGGCTGGAAGGCAACCTCATCATCGGGCTTTCCAGATCCAGAAAGCCGCCTGCCCAACGACACGCACAGATGTGCCATACTTTCCAATCGTGGGGGATGAACGCCTTTCCTCAGAACCTACCTCATGAAAGCCCTACACCTCCAGAACTCCTCACCCGTGAAGAGAGGATCTTCAACTACAGGTTGTCCAGGGCAAGCGGGTGGTGGAGAATGCCTTTGCATCCTGGCCAAAGGTTCCAGTACTTCTCACCACCAATGCAGCATCGCCCAAGAGACTGTGAGAGGATCGTGGAAGCTTGCTGGCATCCTGCGCACAACCATGCCGTACCCGCTTCCCAGGTCTGCAGAACAGGCTCGTGGACCTCCAACAAGGGAATGGGGAACATGGAGCCTGGGGAATGGAGCAAGCGAACCTGATAAGACACTGAAGGATGTCAAGGCCCCACAGAGCCTCACGTGAAGGGAAGAAGCAGTGCAACCTCCTGAGAAACTGGTGCACTCCACAGCTGGAGCAAAGTGGGAGTGCAAGACAGGAGCATAGATGATTAATGGGTGCTTCCTTCAGACTGTCTCAATCACACTCGGAATGAAGATTGGGCATGTATGTTGGGTGGGCCTACAATGAACAGGCGTTAATAAAGAGTTTGTTTGTGTTGACATGTGTGGATGATTATTACATTATTATTGCTAATACAGGGCCATAAGTGTGGCACCAGGGAGGGTGGACCATACAAGTCCCACTATGCTTGCCACTGGAGGCTTATATATCCCACCTGCTATCCTTACCCATTACCCAACAGCTATTACCACATCCCACAGGTATCCCTGCCCATCCCACTGGCTAATCTTAGCCCATCCCACAAGCATGCAAAGGCTTAAACCAATTCTAAAAGTTTCCCCAAAGACTTTATTAAAAAAAAGAAAATGGAAGCAAGTGTGTGAATCAAAGATAAACTTTATTGAACAGTAGAAGGTATAAAACCAAAAAAATGACCCAAGTCAAGTGTCCCAAAATAAACTCTACGGTAGCTGCCAGTTACCCAGTCTCTGGGCACTCTTATTGGTCTACTTAAGAGGTGTGCCCATCCAGGGGTGAGGTCTGCAGTGCTGTGGAGTGGGTGGTGTGGAGTGCTGGTCTGAAGCACCACTGGGTGGCCTGGCCTGAGAAGGACAACAGGTTACGGTGTGTTGAGAAAGCTCTCAGACAGCCTGGCTCAGACCCCGTGATGCTGAGAGGTCCTTCCTCTCATGCCATGGGGTGTCAGCCCCAGTACCGAGGACAGATGTACTGAGGCCGGGCTTGCTGTGGGGGTGGAGGAAGGGAGTAGTGTAGTGGGTCTGTCTGGTCTGCAGCTGGTGAGGACTTGCCGTGAGTGGCATCGGTGGTGTGGTGGCATCGCTGTCGTCGGTGGCATCATGCGTGGCTGGCATCGGTGGCAATGCATGGACTGGTGCAATGGTGTCGCCCGATGACTCTGTCCTGGACTGGGAAGGGCTGCTGCCTGTGCTGCTTGGAACCCCTGGTAGCCGTAGCCCTGGTAGGTGAGGGGTGTGGGAAGCCTTGGAATGGAGGGACAATCACCTGGGGGGAGGAGCAGACCTGGACTGGGTGGGCAGCAGGTTCCTCTGGGTCTGGAGGTTGTAAGCAGCTCCGGATCCAGTCCTTCACCACCTGGTACGGGGATCCTCCATGTCCCTCAGGCCTGGTTGAACATAGGTGAGGAAGGGCCTTGCGGTTGGGAGGATGAGGAATCGGTGTGACCCAGCTGAGAGAGGAGATCTATGCTGGTGCGGATCGGTGTCCCTGATCTCCCCAGCAGGAAGTGTGGCTCTGCCCCTCCTGCTGTCTGGCTCTCTGCTTTCTGTGGAGGTGGAGCTGGGGGGGATTGGATGCAGCTATGACGTGTGGAACTCGATGTCTCCTTTCTCGCCCACTCGCACCAAAGGGAGTCCTCCACGTGCTCCACCATGTTACAAACACCTGTCCGCGGGTTCTCGCGCCCTGCACGCTCCACAGAAACCTGCTGGAGACAGGGACTGAACCTCTTGCCAGAGGAGGACCTGGCCTCAGCAGGCTGCCGGAGAGAGAGGGTAAGATAGAGGGCTCCTGTGCTCCTCAGTGGTGGATGCTCACCCTCCAGGAAAACGCACCTGGCCATGAACGTAGGTCTCTCTGTCCATCAGCTTAACTGTGGCCTGGCCAGAATTTCTTCAGGTGAGCTTCCCGTACCAGGTGTGCATATTTATCCACCAGCCCGAGGAGCACCTCAAGAAGTGTTAACCAAAATCCTTCCGCCTCTCTCTCCAAGCAGCCTGATCCTTTGGTGTCCGTACAGCCGGTGTCCCTGGTCGCGGCGCCTAAGATAGTCCCATTCTCTCTCAGACCCTCCAGTCTCCTCATCCTCGTGTTCTTTCGCATCAATGAACGTATTGCCTCGTTCTCCCTCTCCCGCATACGCCTCTTCTCCTCCTTTGGCATGACCAGATAGGGCCCTCATCAGAAGGGCGGCTCCCAGGTGGTAGGCAGGCGGCTCGCTCCACACTAACAAGCAGCAGCAGCACCAGAGGATCATCATCATCATCATCATGCATCAATCACTCATCAATCAATCACAGCAGGATCAATAATCATTCATCGATCATCAATCAACAGCCAGCAGCAGCAAGACAGCAGGATCATTCATCACATCATATAAGCAGCAGCAGCAGCAGCAGCGATCAGCAGGACCAGGATCCAGGGACCACGCAGCAGAGAGATCACAAGGAGCCCGCAGCAGCACCACACTGAGCGAGCACAGCAGCACCTAGCAGGACCAGGAACACGACAGGGACCAAGCAAGTGATGAAGCAAGAACCAGGAGCACAGAGCAGTCACGAGCTAGTACGAGCAAAGTCCAGACCACGAGCAGGACGCCAAAGGCCAAGCAGCAGCTTCAGCAGGTAACGCAGCAGCAAAGCACCACCGCCAAGGTAGCAAGCTTACAGCAGAGAAGCTCCACAACGAGAAGAGTCGAGCCCAAAGACAGAAAGCCCAGCAGAAGCAGAGCAGGCGACAGGGGGCGGGAGGGTGGCTCTGTCTCTTGCCAGGCGATGGCGGCAAGGTTATTCTGAGATACTTTTAGCGTATTTATGGTTGTGGGGTTGCCTGGCTGGCAGGGAGACTGGGCAAGGGGGCCTGGCAGGTCACCAGGCTGGCAGGAGAGGGCTGGCACCAAGGTTGGCAGGTTTTTAGCCTGGCATGGGAAGGAAGGCTGGCAGGAAAGGCTGGCAGAAGGTCTGGCAGGAAAGGCTGGCAGGAATTGGCAGTGCAGGCAGCAGAGGCAGCAAGGCATGGCAAGCAAGGGCAGCACCAAAGGCTGGCAGGCAGACCTGGCTTGGCAGGGAGGCCTGGAAGGCAGCTGGCAGCAAGGCTGGGTAGGCAGGCAGACAGCACAGGCTGGCAGGGAGGCTGGAGGTTAGGCTTGGAGGCCAGGCTTGGCTAGCGTAAGGCTGGCAGCAAGAGCTTGCAGGATAGCATGCAGGAGGGGCAGGCAAGGACTCAATGTATCCTGCAGCAGGTCTTTCTCCGAATGCTGAGCCAGTGGTGTCGAGCTGCTTCCCTTTATATCCGGCCGTGGTCTTGCGCACTGCACTCCCCCGCATGCGCAATTAATGCTTGCAGGCATCCGACTTAGGCGTTCCGCTGTGCATAGCCGCTAGGGCTTCCGCTCGCATCCGCTTCATTCCGCTGTGGCATGGTCTGCTTCATCCCGTTCCCTCCGCATTGCTAGGCCCCCCCGGAAGCCCTGCGGATGTGCGCCATCCGCTCCATCGCTTCCATCTGCTGGGCTCGCGTGTCGCATGCCGCCTGCAATCCGCCCTGCATCTCCCCGCGTCCGTAAGTTACGTCGTGCCCCTGGTTAATTGCGCAAATTTTTGCCCCTTTGAGGAGCAGATAACAACGGATGGAACATTTTGGCTCGTGCCGTTGTGTCCGTTTTGTGCATCGTTGGGCAAGTGTGAAACAGGGCGCTGTTACATCCCTCCCAACAATACTTTTTAACCCATCTAACAACTAACTGTATATCTAGCTTCTTGGAAGGACTTAATAAATAGATTAAAACATGCCCAAATCCAGTCTGAACATCTGGTGAATGTGTGACCCACATTATAAGTGAGGAAAAACTAAATTGACGACAAATACAATGTCAAATCATTTTAAAAGCAAGAAGAGAGAATCATACGTATTAGTTCAGCACCGTAACAAAAAGAAAACTCTATAGGTGAACTCTGGCTAATAAAAATCAAAGCTTCTTTCATATTAAGGCACAGCAAAAAAAAAAAAAAAAAGCAGGGTTGCATCTGAAAAGTCTGCCACCATGCAAAAGCTTTCATATTTTTTTTTCTGACAAAAGAAAGAATCTATCAAATATCAGCAGGAAAGCATTTTGAAATGGTAGCTGCTGCCACCGCCACCAAAATCATCCTCAATAGCAGTGAGAGAAGGCTTTCACATTGATCTTGATGGCCAAAGGTTTGAAAAAGAAGATTGTCAAGAATGGTGCAGAGCTCTAAAAGCCTTACCATAATTCCACTGCTAACTTTACTTATTTTATTATACCTTTATTCAACTTTTTTTGAAAGAACTTGCTTCCATCAATTACGGGGAGATGGCAGTGGGAGGGGAAAGACTGTGCTTTCAGCCTGACAAAAAAGAGTAGAAGTGCAGGGGGGATGAGATTGTGTGTGTGTGTGTGTGTGTGTGTGTGTGTGTGTGAACTGGACAATCAGCTTGACAAGGTCAAAACAACGTTGTAGCCAAGGGTTTGCATCTAGCTGAACAAGACTCAGGATTTCTGCTTGGAAACAAATGCTGGAATTCAACTGGTAGTTCCACTAAGTGAACTAGTATACGGACAAGTTACCGAAGCTCCTCTGAACTCAACTAACACTCTTCTAATTGTTCCTCCTCTTGAACTCTAGCCTAGCTTTCTTCCCTTAGGGCAGGCACAATGACTGGACGTTCATTTAAGGGCCAGCAAAACAGAAACAGAGACTACCAGGAGAGTTCTCCACCAATAAATATTTTTATGTACATTTATGGTAATAGTAGTATTTAACAATAAGACAAAGGAAACATGATCTCTTTGATTACATAGTTGATTCACTATTGTTGGCTAGTCTTTCTTACCTCTTAAAAGTAAGGAGACAGCTGTGGCAAAAAGATGGAGTCGGATATCAAGGTCGTGATTTTTCATAATGCCAAGCCACATGTCCAATGAGGCACCCCAGGCCCTTACAAGGAAAATTTCTTTCTGAACTTATTTATTTCCCTTTCTCTCTGGTGGCACCTTCAACAGTTCAAGATGTTTTTGACAAGCAATTCAATATAAGCATATGCAGATCTTGGTAGAAAGATTCATTTCCTGCCAACTTCCAGAGAATCAGCTTGAGTAAGGACTTTCTTCGTGCAGGTGTCCTTCATATTCCAGTGGCCCTGTTCTTATGCAAAATATAATTAGTATTTTTATGTATTAGCCAAATCATCCACACTATATTTATTTTCATGGTGGGTGGCTCTAATATTTCATACCCATTGTATGAAACTAGAGATTCATCAACTCAAATCACTGAGTTAATCTGAAGCAGCCACGTGGCCTGAAGTATTTTCTGATCTTTTTCACAGTGGTCATTAAGCAAATAAAGGATTCGTTAAGTGAATGCTATGGTCATTTGGTGAAGCCATTCATTTGAATGGCTGATTTCTGCTGGAAAATAGCACAGTAACAACCCCATAATAAATTACAATCATGTAAAAGGCAAAAGATTTATACGATCTGAAGAGAAACCAGAGTATGCAGTTACATGGCTGTGGATGTGGGAGGGTTGCTGTGTGACAGTTTGTGACTGCTGGGGTTACTTTACAGACCATAAAGTACTCATTCCATTGTAGCTTTCGAATGGTTGTAAAATGATCGGTTGCTAAATAAGGACTACCTGAATCAACTTTTCTTTTGTCAATAAATTCTTCAGTTCATTTTAAAAATTCTGACAAGTTAATCTTGAAGAATCCACGTATTCCTACTAATATTAACTGCATACGAATGAAAGAGAAGCCAGTCTCATTATGGAGTGAGGCAGAGGGTGGAGCCATCAAGTGTGTTTCAGTTTTATGGCGGATGACCAAAAAGGGCCAGAGTAGCAGTTTACCACTGCAGCTTTAAAGCCATGGCCAAGTGAAGGTCATTGATGTTCTCTTCAATGGAGAGGTTTAGAGGAAGACAGCAAACTCCTTCTTGGATCAAAGAAGAATTGTACCTTGTTAGTACTTAGATAGAAGGCTTTGGCAAATCCCAAGGCCTTTGGCTCGACTGGGAAGATGAAGGGCAATGATAAGCAAACTATGTGGACAAGTCATAATCACAGTGATGTATTAATCATTAAGCAGACTAAGCACATGCTTTGGGCACCAGGCCCAAAGGGGGCACCACAAAGTTGAGAATATGGCTTCATTTGTACAGTGTGTACAAAGGAGGTGGGCACCAAGATTTGTCAGTGCTTAGGGCACCAGTGAGCCTTAATCCACCACTACATAATCACCAAGAGTTGCAGTCTGTCAGCATACAAATGAGAACTGAGAAGAAAAATGCATTTTCCTTTCTCCTACCAGCTTTTATTTCCCCTTCACTGCAACAAACAGCTTACAAATAGCTTTTTCTGTTAGGAAAGTAGCAGGCGGCTGAAAGGTTTAGTATGCATCTCATTCAAAGCCCTTCCCATCCTGGTCCTTTGCCCTCTTTCAGTTTTTCTATTTTATCTGTCTCTATTCCTGTTTTGTCTAATATCAGAGAAGAGAACCAAACAGGAGGCTATCTCAAGAGCCATAGGATGGCAAATAAAAGCCACTATGCAATTATTTTAAATTAAATAAAGCAGATACTTGGCTATATTTTTCTATAATAACCATTCCAAAGCTGTATTTTTATATTCAACTGTCTACATTTCTATAATTATGAGCTCTACTTTGGCAAGCTAAGAGTGCGTGTGTGCGTATTTCCACCTATCCATAGATACAGTTTTGGAGATTATACATATACATATACACACATACACATTTACACACACAATTATTTTCAGTGCTCCCAATGGAAGCACTGGGTAACCCTTTTACAGTTATCACCTGCTGGAAATAGCTCAAAATGAGCTATTTCAAAAGAGCTCAAAATGAGCTATTATTATGAATACATGGAAAAAACTCTCAAACATTTTGAGAAGTTCTGTTCTCTCTCTCTCTTTCCCTCTTTCTCTCTCCCCCTTCTCAATGCTAAATAGCTGTATTTATGCTGTATTCATTTCCTAGAAGCAGGAGGAGGGGACTAACTCTTGAAAGATCCTCCTCAAATCTTCAAGATGATTTCTGTTCCATATTAACATACTCCAAATAGGCTATTCCTATTGGACAAAAATACCCGATGCTGATTGGTTACTTTTCTCGNTGGCCAATTCAAGCGGTGGGAAAAACAAGTAGCCATCATTGGACACTAGCCGCGAGCAGCTTTTCCTATAAAAAGGGCTGCCGCGGCTCCTGGTTAAGACGGACTTTCTGCACTAAATAAAAGAGCTGAAGTTACACTGATCTCCAAGTCTCATTTCCCGCGAACACAACACTTTCCTCAATAAATGTAGATTTGTTAATCTGATTATTTCAATAAAAAGCAAATTGTAGATTATCTTGGCTGTCTACTGCAATGGCATGCATGCGCTAATTACACAGCAAGATTAACTGACACAATAGGAATCCCATTAGATGGAAATACATGCATTGAGTTTATGCTTTTGCTTATAGTGGGAATTGCACAGCACTGAGGTACAATTGTTGAAAAGTTTTATCAAATTATATAGGCCTTGTTTCTTAAAAGCAGAAGATGCATCTCATTGTGAAACACCAACTTTTTAAAAACCACATTGGAATTTCCCAATTTGAAATGGCACTTAAGTCTTCTTGGCATCCATTAACTTATGGATTATCTCCACCTTAGCTAACATTGAAAAGTTGAGCAAAGATCAATGTGCCTACTAATGGAACAGGAGACTATGCTGGGTTGCAAGCTAGGGTGAGAATTAAAAAAAAGTCATGGAAGAAGGTAAATGGAAAATCATTTCCATATTCTTGACATACAACAGCATGGATGTCTCCATGAAGTTAGAACTTGTGTTTGGTTTGAAAAAAGCATCATTTTGTTGAAGTCAAAAAATAACATTTGGTGATGAAGGGGGGAGAAAAAAGCTCCACTTTTCTTCATGTTGTTCATGCAACCAAATCCATATAAATAAGTGCAGGTAGAAGAGAAATTACTTTTCAAACTTTTTGTTCCTTGGAAGAAGAGTGAAATATGCCTCAGTGACAAATAGCGGGTAAAGATGAATGATCAAACTTGAAGCATCCTTCAATAAGTTTCAATAAAGTTAGCATGCTTGTTGTAGTACCAGCATGTGAACATGTTCCTAGAAGCTCCTATGCAAAGAGAAAAAGTTTGGTCAGTGTGGCAGTATCTAAGTTTAAAGATAATTTTCTGAGAAGAACATAGACCTGAGAGACATATAGCAGTCTAGAACAACCAACTCTAAAATACAGTAGTAATTCTTGTAGCCTGTCATTTTGAAATCCAAATTCAGAGCAGACTCAGTCTTGCTGGGTAAAACTCAGCAAAAAAAATGTAACATGTTTTTAAACAAAGGGTTTATCTATAATGGCATTTCTGCCTCTATTGTTCACAAATATCCTTCAGTACCACAAATGTTAGAATATTTTGTTGCTTTATTCTGTATTAGTAGGTCATATTTAAGTTTTTTTCTTCTTTAATTATAATCTTAGTTTCTTCTAGTCCCATCTAATGACCATCCTTCAAAGTCTTCATTTTAAAAAAATTAAAAGAATTGAAAACAACATTTCCCCCTAGGAAGGATTCTTTCAATTAATTTTAAAATCGTATTTCAAATCCTTCTGGATCCTTAGTTCATTTGTAACTTTCCAAAATCATCATTTTTAATCAAGCTTTTGCTGTTTATTCCAAAAGGAACATCTTTACATAAATATTTAAAGTTGTATTTAAAACCTTTTTCCACTAACGATTGAAGGAAACACACCTAGTATGTTAAAACCTGCCATTGCAAAGGCTCTTAACTGAAAAGCAGTGAAGGAACAATTTCCCAAAATGATTAAGAAATGAGATTCTTCAAACTTTATGTCCATGTAGGCTGCATTGTGGCTATTAAGTTAGTTGGACTCTCTCAATTTCCATCTGCTCACCTCACAAGCCAACTGCAAAATTGTTGCTTCTCAAGAAACAGATGCCCAGAGTACTTGTGGGCGATCTTGCAACCTTTCTCTTTTTCTGGAGAGATTTTTCATGACCAGAAATCACCATCTGTCAATATGACAGTCATGCCTTCCCCACTCCTTCAGACATCTAGTTCACTGTGAATCTGCACTAGAAGTCAAGTTTTGCTCTCTCTTGATAAAGACCCATCTGTTTCCATATATTAGAGCCTGCCTGGATCAGTTGTTTGAATTTTTTCTTGGAATGGTCTTCACGCCCAAATTGGGAAGAAGATTTTAAAGTCTTGGCCGAGGTAAAAAAGTTGGTGCTCAGCCCTAAATGAAATTGCAATCAATTATTTGTAGAGCAACCATATCTAGGCAGAGAAAAGGTTGGCATTAAAGGGTTCTAATATTTTGAATCACTAACAATCATCGGAGGCTGATTGGAAAGAGGATCCACTTATTGATGAACAGAACCACATGGGTTATGGTTCTGGTGCAGCTGACCACATGGAGTTGAGAGAGAGGGGTTTTTATCCCTTCTCTTGGCCTTTGAATTTGAGCTTTCTGTTCCTGTGCAAGAACATGTATTCTATTGGCTGTTGTCAGGCTCCCATGGTGCCATATACAAATCCTAGGAGTTTGTCTGAGCTAAGTTTGGTTGAAGTTTGAACTGCTGGGGTTGGTGCAACTGAGATGATGAATGAAGGAGCTTTGGGCAATTCCTTTTGTGGCTGAAGGCAAATCCTACCTCGATTGGATCTTGGATGAGGGTATTTGCTTATGAATAGGGCTAGCTATCTCTTAAGTGCTGACAACTGCTGTGGGCTATTAAGGAAGGTGGGGGATGCTTTCCAAGAGCATGTTTCACCATGTCTCATCCAGGAAAATATCATATTCTGCCCTTTTAATATTTCTCAAAATATTTCATTCTTCTAGGAAAGAGATGGGGGCTAATGTTCTACACAGTATATATTTACATTTGTCTTCTGACATCCAGTTTTGTTGGTTGTTGCCAGCAAGTAAAAAATGTAAAGGCGTGAATTGAGCATAATGTCCCTTTGCAAATACAATAGAAAAGGGGGTGTTGAAAGAAGAAGGAAACACCCATAACATAAATATTCATTCATTTATGAAATACTTAAGATGAAGAACAAAGCAAAATATTTAATATTTTATATATAATAAGTGCATTTCTAAGCCTCTCTTTACTGAGCTTCTGCCATCACACAGAACTGGGATGAAAGCAACCTCACTCTGTCTGGACCAGAAAACAGAACTACTTTAAAACTACTTTTATTCATTCAAATCTAGGAATGATTAGTGTTTGAACCTAAGACACCATTAAGTACTGAAAAATTATAATATGTGACACTGGAAATACATTAACCAGCATAAGCTCTTCCCATGTTTTCATCCTCTGAGGAAAATGAATACATTTCCCAGAGTTCAGCTGCTTCTTAGGATAAACAGTTTCAGCTAATCCGGGGAGAAATAGGGACAATGGATGCCAAGCCACCACAAAACAACAGCATTGAAATGCAGCTCACCAACCCAGCCATCAATGCTCTCTCCATTGCTTAATATCCAATTACAGGTGGTGAAGAATCAAGCTGCACAGGCTCACTGCCAAATTTCTATGCCTTCCCCCTGATGCCTTGAAGTTTAATATGCGTACTTTTCCCTTGAACACAGAGCAAAGCACTGGGATTAAATGAGGATCACTGGCCCATCTGCTGCTTCTTGCTATATCGTTCACTCTAAATTGCAGGAAAATCTTTTTTTTTTTCCCCCCCTGAGGCATTCACAAAAAGAGTCTTTCTCTGCTGCTTTCTGCACTGGGACTTTGCTCAAAACTAGACTCTATTTCAGGGTGTCAAACTGGTGGCCAGGAGGTTGGATGCGTCACACACAGGCCATGCCCACCCCAGCTCCGCAAAGGGGGAAAAATTAATGTGAAGCAACGTGACGTGGTGAGTTTGACACCCAGAGTAGAGTAAACACCATGTGGGTGGGGGTGTCCTCCATTTGTTTTAGACATCAGTTTCCATATGCTGCAGCCAAGAGAGCAAGTGATTGTGGGAACTTCAGTCAATCAATCAATCAATTAAAAAAATCTACAGCCATTAAATTATCTGTCTCTCTGACAATGTAAAACAAATTTTATATTGTAAATGATTTATTTTGATTATGCATAAGTTTGGTTCCAGGTGATCAAAATGTTCCACTCTGAAGGGATATAAGTTTTATGTTCAGTTCTGTATTATCATTTTTTTAAGATTCTGTATTACAGAACTGCAGTGTCAATGTGTTTAAAAAAGGACACATTGGACACGTTTTACCCTCTTTTGCCTTGAGCCCTTGACTTCATACTCACTCATTCTAATCAGTGGTGGAATTCAAATTTTTTAACTTCCAGTTCTGTGGGCATGGCTTGGTGGGCATGGCATGGCTTGGTGGGTGTGACTTGGTGGGCATGGCAGGGAAAGGATACTGCAAAATCTCCATTCCCACCCCACTCCTGGGGGAAGGTTACCACTGGTTCTCCGAACTACTCAAAATTTCTGCTACCAGTTCTCCAGAACTGGTCAGAACCTGCTGAATACCACCTCTGATTCTAATTTTATGTTTTAGGCTGGACTTAGATTGGAAGACAATACAGTAGCAGTCACTCCGTTTGAGGCTTATGATGAATATACTGGTTTATTCTTCTGCTATGGTCCTGTACAAGTTTTAAAGCATTTCTCACAAGAACAACTTTGTCTCCCAAAGAGATGGTGGCAGTGTTGTCTAGTAAAAGCAATTTTAAAACACACTTTTTAAAATACAAGGTATATTTTAGACCTACATTTTGGGCTGGAAGATTAATAAAAACCACATGATCATGCATAGGCGTGCATAAGAGCATAATCGTGCCTACTGTCCCTGTCCTTTTGTCCCCAATTATTCCTTCCTATTTCTTATATTTAAACTTATGTTTATTGTTATTTATATTGTATTGTAAGCTTTGACAAAATTAAATAAATAAATAGATCAGGTTTCCACTGTAAAAATTGCCAGGGCAATATAGATCAGGGTTCCCTAAAGTGGTGAAAAAAAACCCCCACCAAGGATCAGTAGGACTTTTCATTATTGTTGCTTGCTATTATCATTATTCATTGTACTTCTAGATCAAGTACTTATTTATTAAAGGCCCGGTCCCACTGGCCAACAGACGCAAAACGTATGCATAAAGGACACAGCAGACAAGCAAAATTTCGGGGATGGCTCCATCCGTTGTCATCCGCTCCAAAAAGTGGTGAAAATTTGCATAAACAGAACAGAAAAGAACAGAAAAGAAGGGACGTGGGGTAGTATGTAGCAGGGGCTTAAACGGACTGTTCATAGAGCTTAGCGGATGGGAAGCGGATGACACTCTGAAGGGTTCTGGGGGAGAATTGCAAGCGGAACGCATAGCGATGAAGCAGATGCATCACGTATGCCTAAAGAAAGAAAGGGATGCCGCGCGATGTATATTGGAATGCAAAACCGTTCACTGCGATCCTTTCTATTCTGTGTACTAACGATGTATAGCACGTTCCATGTACCTTTCTTCCTCACTCTTTCCATTTTCAACTGGCACCGGATGGAGTTGCGAGGAGGCCCAGAGGATGCAGAGAAGATACGCAGATTATAACGATTGATAAACGGATATAAACGTTTGTTGCTCATATGTTGCGGATTTACATCATACACGCGGCGAAAGTTCACTGTTCCAAGTTTTGTCGCAGCTTCAAAACTTCTTGCTGGATGAAATCGCAGTGGACGGATGCTCAGACGGATAGAGCAAAAACACACGGATGCAATGATACAACAACGGAAGGCATAGCGGTTTCGCAACGGTATGGCAAGCTTTTTTTTAATGTTTACATCCTCTTTGCATCCGTTAAGTGCGTGGGGACAGGGGCTTAATTATCTTCATATATATAAGTATTTGGGAGTTCGATGACTATCTGACACCAGTTGCGCCAATATAGTAAGCGAAAAGAGTTTTTGATGTAAATTGACAATTCCCCAAGCATCTAAAATTTATATACTTTTACAATTGGGACTGTCCAGCTCTTGGAGAATTCTTCAGATAAAATCAAAATGATGACTTTAATACCTCATTATTCGTGAATGAACGTATTTGAATAGCTATTTTGAATAGCTATCCTGATTTGCAATAGCTATTTTGAGTACTTTGCCAAGTAGAAAACTGGATTAAAGAGAATGCTAAAAAATAAGATTAGATTTAATGGATGATAGATGAGGTATAAGGAGAGAGTTGGACAGACAGTTTACTAGTTTCTTATTTCAATAAACTGTCTATGGAGTTTCTTTCAGTCATCCAGGTCATGTTACCCTAAAGTTCTCTTTTGAAGAGGCAACTGGACTTTTCTTGGTTTTGTTTTCTTAGAAAACTTCTTCAAAGAAAAACAACAAAAAAGTCCAGTTGTCTCTTGAAACACACATTTGGGATAGTCCAGTACAACATATGGTCGAATGGGCTTCTCAGAAGAAATATAGAGAATTAGCTGTCTCTTTCTACTATCTGAAAAGGGAATCTTTAAATAGAGGAATAATCTGGCAATCCCAAAATCATCCTCTTCCTCCAGTATTTTTTTAAAACAGCTGAACTCTCTAAAATTAAGCCAAACTTTATGATGAGTGAAAGTACCGTGTTGTCAAGAGCCGGAATGCGTTCAGCGAACTAGTATGGAACAGAGCCACGGGGTGTAGCCTCGCTGATGGGGATGATGCATGCAGAGGGCAGTCAGTAGCAGCATGGTCAATGACATGAAGGTCAGTAACGATTTCATATCAGGTGGCGCTTTATAATAAAGGGGGTTGTTGGTTAAAGCATCGGATTTGTCTGATCATGAATCACAGGGGTGAACTTTTGGAGTTAATACTATACACAATAGATCAGCATCATGGTTAACTTTGGTTACTGGGCTTACTTTAGTTACTTTTAGTATAATAGTAATTAACCATTAAATTATCTTTAGCTAAAAGGTCTAACATATGGTTTACTCCTCTCCTAATCCTCCTTAAAATTATTGACGTTTGGTTTGCCTGATTGTAATTGCTTAAAACATTCTTTATTCTGAGGTTTGCCATCCTAGATAGCACATTCCTGCATTACAATCTACGTATCCCCAATTTTTATTTTAAATGGAGGATTGAAAGATTTTATGATGTATCGCAATTGTAGAGGATTAGAGAGAGGGGGAAGCAGACGGAAACAATGTGAATAAATTTGGAATACATTGATAAAACAACAGGTTGCAATTAGTCAATAATAATAATTATAACATAAAAACAAAACGGTCTAGACCAAAACGAGTCAGGGAGCCAATTGCTTAGCCACTCAGGAAAGGTGATATTAGATATTATTTTAATGCTATATGATTGTAATTGCAAGCTCATCCTCAATAGTTTTATTCAAAGAATGAAAATGCCACAGCACATCCACGTGTCCAGCTAACTTACAGAAACCCTCCCTGATGGGCTAAAAGATAGTCTATGGCAAAACGCTGCTGTAAAACATCTTGAATTTAAATCTTCTATTTCATGCTGCAATCATGAATAATAGCAGCAGTAGCATTGATGGATTTTTCAAGTCTGCAGGTGAGACCAAGAATAGATCGTCTGTTTTCTTGAGCAATTATGCCAGGATAAGAGCCTAAGTAAGGACTCCTGTAACGGCCCCTGCCAGTGCATGGCCAAATGTAGAATCAGAAGGACAATTGTGTGTCAATAATGACTTCATCATTACATGCAGGCTCAGAGAGGAACGCCACTGTCAAGTTGATGGAGCATACCTATTTGAAAGTAGGAGTAAAATAACCTATAGCTGCACACATTGATAATTCTGAGGATGAACATTAGTGGCATATTTATCAAAAACGAACCACATATTAGGATCCTTAAGCTGCCAACCAGAGCATATTGATCCTATATTAGATTTGCCTGAGTTGTAATTGCTTGTAAACATTCTTTATCTGAGGTTTGCCATCCGAGATAAGAACATTCCTGCAATAACAACTCTACACAAGGTTAATGCATTGCTCTCCGCTTAACTTTGCACTGAGTGCTAATGTTCAGATCATTCCCATCATACTGCTTCATTTGGGGGCAGGAAATGCCATAGAAAACTAAAAAAAAGGAACAAAGTAATAAGAAAAAGTCAGGAGGTAATACAACAGGAATCTGGGTTTTTTTGTGGTGGTAATAACGTTATTCAAGATTGCGCTAAGAATAATTGAGGTAAGAGGGGAAAAGAGGAAATTAATACAGTTCTGCTCTTCCTGCACAGATCGTTCTCCTGTCTGTCCAGCTAATCAATTCCAGCAAAAAATATTTGTAAAAGGGCTGAGAAGCAGACAAGTTGAAGGGTTGAGTTTCTGCCCAACAAATTTCTTTTGACAAAAACAAAATAAGTATTAATAGTTTCTTTATATACCTATACCTATATACCATCCTTGCAATGAAACAATGATTTGCTTTCATCTATGCATTCTATTTCATATTCCATAAGGAAAAGTTGCTATCAGAATACAAGAAGGGTGCATTCAAGAAGATCAACTGTGTTCAGGAACATAAATATAATTGCCAGGCCTGCAAATGGAGGAACTTCTGCTTCCATCTTTGATCTTAATTCCATTTGTTCATAATGGATGCAGAGAACTAAATGAGCTCTAAGTAGTAATGACTGCATGAAAATAGAAGTCTTACAGTCAGAGAATGGCTATAAGTTCAGCAATAATTATGCAGTGAAATATTATTTGGGCTGGGTTTTCAAAGGCTGAATCCCTAAATACTTCAGACATTTGTTTTACATCCATCCCAATCTGAAATGCAGGTGATTAGGAAATTATTTCTATTTTAATTTTAAGGTCTATGTATCACTTTACCATGAAAATGTGCCCAGCTAGCCACCATATTTTCTTAAAATATAATATAGCAATCCCAGTAAACCTCTGTAAACCTTTTCATGTTTTAATAAGAAAACAGGCCACAAACAGATATATCTACTGATAGTATAAACACAGAGAAAGTCCGAAAGGACTACTTTGGAGAAGACAAACTATTTAGATCAGGGATGTCAAACTCGATTTCATTGAGGGCCGCATCAAGGTTGTGTTTGATCTTGGGGGAGAGTAGGCATGGCCAGCTAGATGTCATCACTTGTGTCAGGGACACCTGTGATGGCCTGAGTGCTCTGCCAGTGAAAACAGGCTCCCAAGCTCTGTTTCAGCTGCAACGACCTCCTGCAACCCTCTGCTAGCAAAAACAGAGCTCAGGAGGGCCATACGCAGCCCTCCTGAACTCCATTTTTGCTGGCAGAGGCACTGCAATCCTTCACTGTTTCCAGGGTGGCCCCATGGGCCAGATCTAACCATCCCACAGGCTGTATCCAGCCCCCAGGCCTTGAGTTTGACACTCCTGGTTTAGATGCTTTCCTGCTTGATTTCATACAAATATATGAACTCTGCCTTGTGTTTCCACCAAATAATTAGAAAAGCATTGGATGAGGCCTTGGATAATGAGAAATATAACAGCATCATAGGTTATTTGGAAGCACTCTTTGTTTTCAAGTGTCCAGACCTAAATTACAATAGACCAGTTTGTAGTGAAATTTGTTCCATTTAGATTGCATAGTATCATCGGCCTTGCACAACAAAGAAAATAGCACAATTATCCTGCCAATTATTTCCTTGTGACATGAAACCCAGTACTCAATACATCTTTGAGTTGTATTCAGTATCATGACCGTTACTCACTTGTTAGTGCCTGGCTTGTCTAAGCTCTTCGCAAGATGCATTTCCCGTGTTTGAGTTTGGACATCACAAGTCAGGGCAGAGATGATCTGGGCTATGTGCAAAGCCACTATATTATAGCTTTTAGAATATCAGACCAGAATAGGAAAGATTGAGTTTCAGTTCTGCCTTTATCCATATTATTCATTTGACAATTTTAGGACTATTTATCTCAGATTATGTAAAATCAAAGGGTTGTTGTGAAAGTGGGTGCGTGAGAAGTATCTTTACTGCCTTGAACTTTTTGGAAATAAACCTGGAGATACAAATATAACTTAGCACAGTAAGTGTAAACAATGTAGTCTTCTGTTTAAAAGAACAGTCCTGTGATTAAGCAGAATAACAGATGTCAACAGTCTTCCTAAATGGAAATTATTTTCTTAGCAAGCATTTGCTTGCTAGTTCTGAGACTTCATCTTGTGCTAATATGCTGCTGGCTTTTTTGTTGCTTTTATTAATATTTAGGAGTTCTAGATTTGTTTGATTTTGAACCACTTGGACTTTTTGAAAAATTGTTACAAATATTGTACACACAAAAAAAGAAACAAACCGATTGGTATTTTGGTGGTTCAGTTACTTTTCACTAGAATCTTTCTGCTTTGACTATTTTAATTAAAGAATTGCTTATGTCGCCTTTCTTTCTTTCTTTCCTTCTTTCTTTCTTTCTTTCTTTCTTTCTTTCTTTCTTTCTTTCTTTCTTTCTATCATCTATCTCTCTAAAACAATAGTAGAGAATGAAATAAAGGACATCATTTTAAAAAACAATAAAACGAAGCTTATTTGGTTAGTGTTGCTGAGTATTCAGATCACAAATGTGTGTGTGCAATAAACAAACATGGATTCATCCATTGTCTTTTTGATAATAAATAACTGATGTGGCAGCTGTTGGTATAAAAAACAGCTAGGGTATTGGACAGATTTTGAATTCACCCTTGAAAAAGTGCTTCTTCCATACTACCAGCATATAGATAATTTTCTCAATGTCTCCTCATTCAACTGTTAGCTATCCATTTGTCCACACTGAATAGTGGCATCTTTTCCAGGTATGGTTGGTCAGTCAATATTGATTTCAAGTTATCTTTAGTGATTTCTACCTGTGAAATTCCACATGTACAGAATGCAAACAGTTTTTGTTGAACTATATGCGTATGGTTATAAAAAGTTGAGCATAAAGGCTGTGCAGTGGAGAAACTTCCTTACAGTGAGAACAACTAACCAGTGGAACAGCTTACCTTCAGAAGTTGTGGATACTTCATCACTGGAGGTTTTTGAGAAGACACTGGAAAGCCAGCTTGTCTTAAATAGTATAGGATCACCTTCTTGAGCAGGGGATTGGAGTAGAAGACCCCCAAGGTCCATTCCAGCTCTACTCTGATTAATTAGTAGCTTGTCCAGATGACAGAAGGTTGTACTGGGCCCAAGGATGGTCCATGAGAAGTTAATAACAAAAAACAACAACAACACCCAGCTACACAAATACGTGGTGGTGTGGAGAGTGAACTTTGCAATGTGAAATAAATTTTAAAAATACCTGTGTATTTTTATGTAAAGTGGTTGAAAGTTTTGGACACATTCAGGAAGCACCCTTTGGTATGGGTAAAAAGGCATGGAATAGATTGAGCATTTGATTACTACATTATATTCTAATGAGATTGTTTATATCTCAGGTTTTATTTTATAAAGGAGATAAAATTCTATGATTGTTTGCTGTATTTTTCAATGTATTGATACAACACCTAAGTTTTATTCCCATTTTCTTTCCTTTTTTAAAACTCTCATCATAGACTTTTATAGCTACCGTATATACTCGCATATAAGCTGACTTTAGAATGCTTCTTTTTTTCCCCCAAATTTGGGGGTCGGCTTATACGCGAATAAATCTGGCTGCCCGACTTCGCGCAATGAGAGCCAANTCGCGGGCAGCGGCTTCGCGCAATGAGAGCCAAGACTCTCATCGCCTTCGCAGGCAGCGGCTTCGCGCAATGAGAGTCTTGGCTCTCATCGCGCTAAGTCGGGCAGCCAGATTTATTCGCATATAAGCCAATCCCCAAATTTGGGGGGAAAAAAAGCGTTCAACATGGTATTTGGGGGTTGGCTTATATGCGAGTTTTTTCAAAAATCCTCATTTTGGGGCAGTTTTTAAAGGGTCGGCTTATATGTGAGATCGGCTTATATGCGAGTATATACGGTAATTACTGGTGCTTTATTTGTCTCCTGCTTGGCTTACAAGGTCCCTTCCAACTCTGATTGTCTGTTATCTATTCTCTCTCTCTCTCTCTCTGTGGGTGTGGGTATGGGTGTGACAGAGGAAGAAGCGGTAACAGCTAAAACATTATGAGACTGTCAGTTCATTGATTTCCTAAGTCTCATCCATGCAATACTTTTATTGATCTATGCTGAGATTCCTAGCACAATCAACTTGACGATGTATATATTATAGCCTGCACAGAGCATAAATAAATCATTAATGTCTTCAAGCTGGCTGGTAGGTATGGAATTTGCACTTTGTAACTAGTTCCCTGGAGTTTCTCTGCTTCTCAGCTGTGAAGTCACACAGTGTCCTTCATCCCACTCTATAAAGAGAGAAGTTAATATCATTTCCCTTCCTGCATTCCCTACATTTCACAATATTGTTTTCATAGTGAGAGATGACCTGTGAGAATTGGTAGCAAGAAATACGTTCAAAAGAAATGTAAGTGAACATCTTGGACACATGTATGAATTGCAGAAGTACAGATAAGGTTCCCAAAAATCTAATAATTCCAGTAATTTCATTGAGTTCAAAGGAAAGTGGCTTTTCTTGCTTTGAGGAAATGCTGAGGGAAGGAAGCAGCTCAACAGGGAATGAGCTCTGTGTTACAAAAATTGACAATAAATAAGACATTCTGCTGATGGAATAAAAATCAACTCTGAACAACATAGTACCTCAGCCAATATTTAAAATAATAGCTTTTTTTCTTTTTCGAACCTTAAGGCGCTGTCACACTGCCCAACAGATGCAAAACTTTAGTAAAAAGGACACAACGGACGAGCAAAATGTTCCATCCGTTGTTA